>JAMKCH010015901.1:0-23873 GCA_023653785.1 Ophioderma brevispina
TAAGTATTACAGCCTTCAATCGAAATCAATGTGTCCAATACCGTACAATGTACCTTTGCTCCTAACCAATGTACAACATACACTTAAATTGTTTTTTTAAAACTAATATGGTGCAAAGTTTGTCAAAATACCATAGGATGAACAGTTTTCACATATATTGCACTCAATTTATAATTTGACACATTTTTTATTGATCGGGATTACCTGGTATCGCTTGGTTATGATCATCGTTACATTTCTAATTGTTTCATTTATACAATAATTTATACTTTTAAGTAATATTTAGAAATTTGTGTCAAGTATTTTTTTAAGATATTCACGTTTTTGGCTGACATTTAATTGACGTCAATGTTACACCTTAAATATGTATCAGAATCCTTTATTGTGTCTAGTAACATAATTTCAGTACTTTCACTGTTTATTTTACGCAGGATTTGGCGGTATAGGGCATATTAAAATTATTAGATTTGGCTCCATTTTGAATTGGCTATGAATCAATGTTATAATGCATGCAAATGTTCATTGGGTCCTATTTATATCTAGTAACTCCATAGTTTGATATAATATGGTTGAATAAATATTTTTATATATGGCGACGTCATTTGGATTCTTAAATGCCCAAGGAGGCCCAGGTGGCACCCGGACAGATTTTATTCGACATACCCTAATCTCAATCATTTTCAGAAAAAGGTATATTACCACTTTACGGTCAGGCCATAACTTGGACCATATCTACCTGACTAATTAACAAAATTCAAAATACCACTACCACTCGCACGCCGATGTGGATTGGGCTGACTCAGAGGGATATTATTAGTCTCCATTACCAGTCGTTTATAATACCACAGAGGGTCTACGGTAAAAACGGTGTCTTGAAACGTTACACATCACGTGAACAATTTCGAACACTAATGTCTTGTACGATATAGGGTCATATCTGTATGCCGACACAAAAATAAAGTCATAGCTCAAGCAAGACACTTTTACTTCGGCGGTATTCAATTATGGCTGTCTTTGAACATGTTGAGCCATTTTTGAGAAGTGATTTAATACAGGAGGGTGCTCAAAAAGAACGTTAGCCCTCCAGAAACCGGCCATTTTACTTACTTAATCACCTTTATCCTGTTTTTAGCTTTATATTATGAAATATGTAAGTTTTGGTGAACATATGGTGAAACCAAAAGAAAACGGTGAAAAAATAACAAACAAGGAGTATTTCTTTCCCTAAACTGAGGCAAACGTACTTTGTCCAGGGCTAGCATTAGCAGAGGAAACCATGATGCAAATATCCCGACATAAACATGTTTAATGAACCTCCTGGCCAATAATACTCTCAATTTCCAAGGTAGGCTCCGTTGCTGTCTAGTTTTAGAGTTTTATTGTTCAGAAGGTCCTCTACGCACCTCATCATTATTTGTGGCTAATCGTCAGTCCCCTGTCGTGACGCTCATATCTCTCTCCTTGGACTTCTTTGGAGTCCTTGTCATGCTCCAGATTTTTTTTCTCTGTTCTCCTTGATTGGCGCATCTTACTGGAAACCCTACATTGACGGAAAACGTTTTATAACCCATTCACGATGAACGAGGTCCTTTGCACCCAAGATTTCAGTAGAATAAACCATTGTAGGAGTTATGCCCCAATACCAATATTTGGAAAGTGCGCTTTAACCAACTTCATATCTGCATTATGCTGGGAGACGGGTGAGGGGTAGAGGTCCACCATAATTAAATGCAGAACAAATTAAGTGAATGTTTAGGTGCTTTTTAAGCATTACATGCGAAAAAATTAATTAAATGAGGACTTATATGTGTGCCCAAATCCATAAGATTACCTGGGTACATTTTTCCTGCTATTGGTACCGTGGCCAAAGTATGTTTGCATCACTTTTAGGGAAATGTCATTGTTTGGTTATTTTTTTTCACGTTTTTTTTCTTTCTTGTTTTCCCATATGTGCAACAGAGGTATATATTTCATCATATAAAAGCTAAAACAAGGATAAGAATTGAGATTAAGTAAGCAAAAATGGCCGTTTCTGGAGGGTAACGTTCTTCTGAGACACCCTGTAATGTCTTCCCCGGAACCTTCATGGTTAAAATAGTTTTTTTCATTGTTTCTATTTTCTTTGTTTTTGTTTGTCTATTCCAATACGTGCCTTAATTATGGTACCAAGACAGTGCAACTCCTTTAACGAACAGAAATTTTTATAAGAAGAGGTATTGATGCAATGTATTCTGCATTCTTATTTAATATCGGTGATTCAGGTGTAAATCGAACCACAGTTCGGGTTTAAATCTCAACAATGTATATACAACCCGACTAGATCACGAAATCAGTTCGCTTATTCTGCGAGAAATGTGATCCCAAATGTTGATACCCAAAACGTCTCTTGTCAATATCAATTCGCAGGATCATTAAAATGCATCGAACACTGTGTGATGCAGCCAATGTATTTCTGATCATCGTTGTCCTTATGTGCACACAGTAAGGCAGTTTTTCAATGTTTATATTAATTATACGTCCTGAAACGCGAATACTAATCACATAAATACTAAAAGTCACAATCTTTTCCCGCCAAATTGATCGTGTTGAATTGATACGGGACTGATATCGATGTGTACTGGATATCTTGTAGCGTATAAATTGTTTTACTTCCCTGTGATTATGAAGTGCCTATGATGACTCAACAAAGAACGCTTACGGTCTGCATGCTGGATCGAGGCGACGATATTCTCTCGGCTTCTCTCGATCATTAACGGTTTACCTGCTCGTAGTACACTTACAGCCTTCCACGGCGTGTACTTTTTGGAAAAAAGTGCATTAAAATTTACATGATTTATTATGCAGACTGTCCCAAAAAATATACAATGAAAGATCAATTTTCCGGCAAAGAATTTAAGTTCATCTCAACTGGAGTTTTACTGATTCTTTTTTGGAAGTGTTCCAGCTTTCATGAGATTTTTAGTTGGTGTAATTTGGGGGTCTGGTTCAGGTATTATGCTAATTATCGGACAGTTGGAAAAACTGTTGGGCCAGTTCCGGCTATCCTGATATCAAGAAAATTGTCCCTCCACATTAGAGCGTTGTCCACACATTTGTCCCTCAACACTTGTAGACTGTTACATTACTTTCAGCAGTCACATTTCCCAAATTTCCATGAATTTCATGATTATTGTCCCCTAAGAGTGAGACCCTCATTTCACCCACAACATAATTTCTGGTGCTTTCACTGAAAAATTATATATTGATTAGTTCAATGCATGATAATGCATTCACTCTGATCTGTACAATATTCTTTTGTTTGAAAAATGGTTTAATCCCACAATGATGCTACACGCCTTATACATTTAGTTTCTTGAACCCAAGTTGGGAGTTTATCCTTTGTGTTCAACTGACAATATCTCCGCTTAGGGACCATGAAATTGGATGGAATAAAAATCGAGGATTTAGCTTAGGGAATCGTGTCTAAACAAATAACGTCAAAATACTCTGGTCAAACATGCACAGTTTATATTTTTAATAATTTTAGTTTGATTGTATTGTTTTTATTGGGACCGTCGTACAACATAGCATTCAGTGCGTAAAATTTATGTCTTTTGACATTGGGGGTGGGGTTGATGACAAATGTATTGAATGAAACGGGGTTTGGCTGAAAAGATCCATTATTAGCCACATGTGCGGTGTAAAATTAACATTTAGAAGTTAAAATCGTTAAATGTAATTGTAATGGAACAAATGTTTATCAATTTTTAAACTTTACGCGTTAAAAAACACACGAACGGGCATCAACAATAGGGGGAGAGTTGATCGTATAGAACACCCCATCATCAAAATATTGGGGGATATATCCCTCCAACCCCCACCTCCGCCTATGTAGCATTTGTGGATCATGTATTTCCGCAACAGTTTAGACAACCAAAGTACCAAAATAATCCTGCAATCAATCGTCGCAACCAACACAAGCGATTGGACTCGTTTTTTGTTGTCTTAATCTCATTTAGTTGAAGGATGTTTTCATAGTATTTAGTATCATTAAAATGCATGATAATGAGTACTAATTTGAATAATGTTCTAGTAGTCTAGGGATTTTTGAAATGGGCGAAAATTGAATTTCAAATTAAATTTTTCTTCTTTTTTTTTGTTGTCTTTTTTTTTTTTTTTTTTTTTTTTTATTTTTTATCCACATTTTTTCTACGAACTAAAAGTCGCAGAAACAGAAAGTGACTAAAAGATGTCTTTGGCGTGTGGTAGAAAATTGACGGAATTCATCAAGCGGTATTGAAAGAAATCAATCGGCCTATTACTGCAGATTAAGCGATTTTTTGACCATAGAGCTCCACAGCCGGTGGCAAGGACGCCCTATGTTCGATACTAGAGTTTCTTTGGAACGAGGAATTGAAACGTTCGCCGCTATAAAGCAACATGCTCAAAGTCTAATCCTTTTGCTGGTTACAAAACACTTCACATAAATCAAAAACATTGTTATGTAAAATAAAAAGGCTAAAATGGGTAATTAAAATTTACAGGTATCACTGAAGCCCTAAATGCAATTTTGCCTCTTTTCAAAAAAATCACGAGGCATTATGTGGACGTGCTCCTGGATCTAACAATACAAATGCCGCTACCTCCCTTTGTTGCGGTGATCGTCATGTGCTAGTCATTTTTTTTTTTTTTTACTCTAAGGACGCAAGGGTATTGAACATCCACCGCCAGAACCACATGCCGTTTGCAAGGATTACATTATGCCAATTAGCCAAATGAGTGGCATTGTGGTTCTTGGGGGAAATACCCATTTTCGCATTTTTTTTCTGGAGGGGCATCAACACTAAAAGGACTGCCACAAACAACAACCTCCTATAACATACAATACCACAGAGTTAACCTGATCATGATATTAACAGCGCGTTCAATTAAAGGGACCTTACATGGGCAATGTTTATCATTAAGAAGCAGGCCATTGTGTTGTCTTCCAGAGCTGATTGGTGAGAAAAGGACTATTATAGAGGATCATGAGAGAAATAGCGTGGCCAATTCAAGTGAACTTGTCTGGGCCGCTTATCATTAAGATGAGGCATTGTGTTCTTCCAGAGTCTGCATGGGGAGAAGACTATTATATAATACACGGTCAATTCAAGTGACTTGCCTGGGTCAGCTTTATCATTAAGATGAGGCATTGTGTGTCTTCCAGTGTCTGCTTGGTGAGGAAGACTATTATCTAATTTAGGCAGTCAATCCAAGTGACTTGTTTGGACCGTGTGCTTTATCATTAAGATGAGGCCAGTGGTGTTGTCTCCAGAGTATGCTGGTGACGGCGATTTTTAGTAATCCGAGTCTTCGCCTTAATTGCACGCATCGGCATAAGCTAATAGGTATTTGGGTACTTTTCGTAAAGGACTACCTCATGTAGATCTTCGTGCGTTTGAAGGACAACAATTTCTTATATAGGCACCACTTAGATCTCCATAAGCAAAAGGCAGCTCGCCAACATCTTCCAGGCAAATGGTCAATGAAATGGAGACATGCTCTACGCTTTGCCCTCATTTTTCAAGATAGGATATCCTTTAAGTTTCTCAGACTTCTCATTTTTGTGTTCGCTGCGAAGCAAGCGATACATAAGGATTGCTTGGTAGTGTATGTTTCTGTGAGGCCTACATATTCCTCTTTAGTAAGTTCAAATATATTCTATATATAAAATTACAACAAGGTAATTGAGAGCAAATTGAAGGAATTTATATTTTGTTGAAAAAAGTTGGTCTGTATACTAACTTAGGAATATGGGTTACATCGGTTCCGTAGAAATATGGAATACTTAGGGCTCTCCGTAAATCGATGGGTAGGCCTACTTCAACATTGTTCTATAAATAAAGCAAAGCATGAGGCGGTTATTTTGATGGAAGTATTTGATAACATAACATGAAGGTTCATTTCACATTTCGTTAAGTTTAAAGGGATTAGCAACAATAATGCGAGAAGAGTCGAAAAACTGGAAATGCATTGTTTTTAACTTATAAATCCGGGCACAAGTGTGACATTTGATTAATGTAGGAAACAAACCACCAAATAGTGAAAAAAATTAAAGTATTTGAGGACATTGTCATAACGTCTCCCGCAAATAGACATACAACTATGATGTCTCAAAATATACACTAAACAGCTGATGTGGTTACACTAGCACAGAAGAAACAAGATAAATCAACGTTGTGTTTGAGGTCAAAAATGTCTTGATAATGGTGCACAATACCACACTTAAAAACTGGGATGTTCACCGAGAAAGGCTTTCTTATTTCAAGTTCGGAATTTTGATACGCACGTATAGAATTAAAGAATTTTTGGGGCGAAAAGCCTACGCCTTGTTTTAATACACGGATTTCAAGCCAAACCACTGGCAGGTTATGTTCGCATATTTTATCCATGCCAGTAACAAAATACAAAAATATAGACTTTTGATGATTGTTCGATGTTCAGATTAGCAAAGCGTGCTAAACCTTTAAAATAAAACGATAAATAGACTTACAACCATGACGTAACGACCCTGGGGTTATTTTGTGGAAAGTTGGAAAGTTTACTCTGAGGCCAGTGTAGGAATTCTACAGAGGGGGACTGAACGTTTTCCTAAAAAACTAGATTTTTAGAGCATAGACGCCAAGCTCTACGTCCTCCGAGGTCTCCCAGCATAGCCCTATAGAATGCCAGGGCCACTATATTGACCTGGATGAGGTCAGGATATTGGACAGGGAGTCACGCTGGTTCGAGAGGGGGGTCAAGGAGGCAATTTACATCAGAGCCACCCAGCCCACCTAAACAAGGACGGGGGACGATACAAACTTTCCAAAGTCTATGACCCGGTTCTGACGTCTTGGCATCAAAGGTCAACATTTCCCGGATCAGGTCATTTGCTGCTGATGAAGACTGCAGTTAGCAGTCGAAGTTCCGGTACGCAATTTTTATTATGTTTGTGATCAAAATTTAATCACTCAGCCGCTCAACTGTTTTATAACCTCTTACAAGATCTTATTGTCCTAGGAATTGTCTAGGAATTATGTCCTAGGAATTATGTCCTATGAAATATTCGATCAGCTTTGACAGAGTATATATTATGTCTGCATGGAACACTAGATCAACACTAAGAAATGATTGTCAATATAGTTATTGCTTTACCTTTTGGCAGATTGTATCTCACATTACTGCCCGTTTTGATTTTTTTCAACCTGTATCTCATTTAATTGTAATATATTTCCATTTGTTTCTTGTTTTGTTATTTTATTTTTTTGTTGTCTGGATGCCACCACTGGGTATCGTCTAGCAGATTACATGGGTCACCATGCATCATTAAAATAATTTCTATCATGGTTTTTTTTTAGTATCTTGACGACCATCTCCCTTAAGAATGTTACCAAAATCAACTATTGTCCCAAGGGGTCCATTTGGCGGGCCTTTTGGATCTCAACAGATCAGAGAAAGGGCGTGGGCTAGCGGTTAGCAAGCTACTCTGAGCAAAGGTCCTCGGTTCAAACCTCATGGAACAATTGCGGGATTTAATTCGAGAACTCCATTGGGATTTAATTTGGATAACAGATATTGATTAAAAAACCTGAATGCCACTTTCTCCATGGTTCATTGAAAATGGGCAAATGAACCATTGAAAGCTTGCAACTTCCCATCCGGTGTGTGGTTTCGTGTAGGTGTTTGAGTGAATGTTGCAAGTATGGCGCTGTTTAAGCTGCTGCCTCCAATTGTAAGTTGCATTGTTTCTGTATAGTAATTATTAAGTTGTAAAGTCTCTAGTAAATTGCCTACAGGCCACGATTTGAGGTTAAAAATAAACCTTGCTATATATAATCTTAAAACGATCAGTCAAATAAAGTGTTCATTTTAGTTTGGGAAAAGTATCTCAAATGATCGTTCCTCATAAAGGAATCTGAAAACATATCTGATGTCAGTTACAGAGATCTGGGTGAAAATGTTGATCCAGGTCATTGTACAGGGGGCCAAACTTCAAAATGCTTGGGGACTTGACAAAATGTATATTTTGTAATTATCTAGGATGTTTAGGTGGAGAAATTCGATGTAAAGTTACCCTCTTGTCAAATTTGCGCTTGTTTTTAGTGGAAGTAGGGACGACTCGTATTTTTCGTAAACGATAAACAAAAACGGAAGATCCAAAATAGTGGAAAACTAAATTTCCAGATTGCTAATCATCATACCAACATTGACACCAATTCGTCTATTGAAGCATTTTGAAAAAGCGGGCCCCCTGTACAGTGACCAGAAGTTCAATGACCTTTGCACACTTTCACCCTTTTCTGTAACTGACATCACAGATATACCCAACAATATATTTTCTGATATTGTGATAAGGCAAATCATTTAAGATACTTTAAAACTAAACTGAAGACCACTTTGTACCACTTTCCTCTTATTCTAGATGGCCGCCAAAGGGCCCTAGGGACAATATTGGTTTGGTAACATCGGAATTTCTTGAAGACGTTTGGGCTAATTCTGCTAAAAAATAAGGGGTGCATGGAACCCCTTATAATCTTTACTAGATAGTAGGTGCGTGCCACTGTAGAAAGTGTGTCCAAATAATAAATCAGATAATAATAACTATAAGCACTCTCTATGGGTAATTGATTCACACGCATTTCCTCAACTTTGCGCTGTGTACTTCTTTCCATATAAATATGTACCGTACAATATATTGTGTAACTTTAAATAAGATCCATGACTATGCCAGGCAGAATCACAAGGAAAACCGAGGAGAGTTCCTATTAATTACGGCCCCACGATTATGCTGGTTTCCTCAACTTGGAAAAAAGTAATGATTTTTATGTGTTCGAATAAGTTTCTTACGTAAAGCTGCATGGGCTATCAAAATATTTCTAATATTTCTGGTTTGTGAATCAAAAACATCAAAATATAATATAATATATTTAAAAATATCTTAAATTTGTATAAAATTACAGTATAATTGGGAGTTAATTGAAATTCAACTTTCAAAAGTCCGCTTCGATCAGCTTAGGTTGATCGAACAACAGTCCAGGTAATCTGAAAATTCTCGTACGACCTCTTTTTGGTTTTTGATGTTGACGTGGCCAAAATCCATTGGGAATATGTCCATTTTCACTTGTTCCCCTGTGTAGCCACAATTGGCTTGAACTGGCCCGCCAGTTTCTTCCTTAAAATCGTCGTTTCCTCAGTAAACAACTTCATTTAAACACATTGCTATTCGGCGATTCTTTTTTGGAAGAAATGCTGACCCTGTCCATAGATTGGTCATGTGGCACGCTAGGGATAATGCCGTTGCACCCGTGTTTCCAGAAGTTCCGACGATGGCGCGAACCAGCGAGACTTTCCATATCCATTTGATCTTGCAAGGTCAGTTGAGTTGAAGGTAGATCCTTATTGCCATATAGTCTCGAAGTTACGCATAACGCTTGAATAAGTCATATAATTGGTTCTTTGTCTACATTGACTTCAAGGCGACGCGATACCATATCTATAGCCAAGTAATCAGAAGAAAAAACAATTCACAATTGTTAGGATCTGTCGATATCTGAAAAAAAGCACGTATGTGATTAAAATAGTTGATCATATGGTAAATGCACCAATGATACATGGTGATGCAAAAAGATTTACACTCGTTTAAATTTTTCTACAGCAGCGAAAATTATACCAAAGGATTTGACTATCCCAAATATAAAACAAGATCATTTTAGCCTATAGAGAATGTTTGAATTTTGACTGGATGAGAAGTTACTGTAAAGATAGGTACCCATTTTTCACTGTCCACGAAATCACTGTTTTGGAATATGGCCAAAGATACTGGAGGAGTCTAAACAATACATCATGACTTTGCTGTATTTTTTTTCATGTGATTTGAAATCCATTAACAATTTCTGGAATATTACACCCTAACTTTGAAGCATTATTTCAATGAAGGTTCGAAATTGTTCAAGTATATTTTCGTGAAACTTGAATGCAACTATGTAGGCAATCCTATGCATATACAATACTGCCGGTTGACCCACATTTTCAACCGACGACTTCATAATCTGTAAGGGGGGGATACTTGGGGAATCAATATTTGAACATACACACATACACGTCCATCTTCTTTCCCTTTGTATCTCTTTCCTTCCTCCCCTCCCATAATTGCTCGTCTACCCCTTTCCCTTTTCCGTTATCTTAAGCCTTATTTCCTGGTCAATCGTCTCCCTTATCCCCTGCCCCGTTTGTACTCAACTGTCATTGACTATTTTGGAAGAATCTTATCAACAACAGTTGGTACGAATTATTCAGTCTGGTTACTTTAGAAAACCGAATGGTTTTATCGGTTCGGATGCGACAGTATATTACTTTTACTCGGCCCATTTTTTGGTCCGTTTTTTTTCAGCGGATTCCTTCCCGTAAATGTCGTGCAATTTCGGCAGGTGAAAATGGTACGTGCAAATTACTTTCGTGCTGGTGTTGTTTTGCCCCCTAGAAATTGTCGCTGTAATTCTTTAGCTTTAATTTTTCTTGGGTAAAAACTTTGTTTTTTGTAAAAATTTAGTTTGTTTTTTATTTAAATGGAAAGTTTTGGGTTTGTTTTACTGGTTTTGAATTAATGTACGAGATCAACTCATCACTGGTGAAGAGTATCGGAAAAACTGGTGCTGTTCTATAGAGCGGATTTTTTTAAAAATCGCGGTATATGTGTAAGTGAGAAAATAATGTTGGCTGCCAAAAAAGGAAATAGTTGGCGGTGTTTGATTTCCCCTGATTCCCCCCGGGCCGGGATTTGTTTAACGTAGTTTAGTTTGGGGTAGTACACGATGGTAAGTAGCCCGGGGTAGGTACTCGACCCAAATTGGTACAGGTGTGCGTCCGCCAGGTCGAAAATCGACCCATACCTTTTTTTCACTGAGTAACCCCCCGGGTAATTACGGGGTAATTATCGGGGTATTTACCTAGAAAGCTTTTGACGAAATTGCCATGAGATAGGGGGGGGGATGTGTACAGGAGCTGGTGGTGGATTTGGGACAAATTAACCAATTGAATAAACGTATTATTGAAGTGTGTGGCGTGGTACGCGACTTTTTTTCTTCTTTCGACTTACGCAACGCATTTGTAGAGCGGGGCGATGTTGTCTCTTATTTCTTTTCGTTTCTTTGTTGTTCGTTTTGAGAAGGCCGTTGGTATTAGCGCATCACTATAACAAAAAGCGTTATTCCCCAAGATGGTGCTGAGGGTTACTTTTTTTAGCGGAATTGGGTAGCGTGGTGTTTGTAGCGTCATTTCGAATTCGTTATCGTCACTTGGAGGAGTGAAGTTTATAACGTTGCAAAATGAAGATCTATAGAAAGATACATAACTTGCTACGGTGAATGCTGCATCAAGTTTGTTACATTTAAAATAGTATCATGGTATTTTTACAGCAGACATTTTTGTTGAACACCAATCACTTAATGTTTTGAATCGAGATCTCACCCTTGGTCCAAGTAAGTTAATTAAACACTTACTGTGATCGCATCTCGATCAAAACATGTGGTAGCTATTATAAACTGGGCTGCCCCTTGGGTCAAGGAGGTGTTTTAAACCTTATAATGGCAACAAATTCAGGTATTGCAGGCCTAACTATTTCAACGAATTTAGTGTTTTTAAGAAGTATAACTCAATTATGACAAATACGAAATACGTTTTCTTATGGAGTTATTCAGTTGTAAAGTTAAGATTTAAGTGTTTACAACTAGGTTTATTGATTAAGTTTAAAAATTGTTATTTTCAGTGGATTTTTAGTTGTATATTCTAGGTTTTGAAAGTGTTCTTTTCGATTTCTGTAAATTCAACGGCAATGAATAGCAAATTGGTTATGGAATTTTAAGTTTGAATTGTATTTTCTGTATTTGATCTTAATATGGTAGTTAATTTGGGGGGTGTGGGCTTATGCTCCATAATTAGTTTGGTTGCTGAAATTTTCATAGCTTTTTTAAAATTGAGAGGTTTTTAATTCACTTGTAGTAATTGGTATTCGTTAGTGAGGGCGCCTTATATCCAAATTTTAAATAGTATCCCTAAAGTAAGTTTCATCTGTGGAAAATTTTTTCAGAAGCTGATATCACAACGGATTTTGGTAGGTAGGGTGTCAACATTTACCAAGAAAAGTGATATCGTAGGGGTTGGGAAATTGGTTTTCGGGATTCAAAGGTCAATAACAGGGGTCAATTTTTGAAATTGATCCAATCATTTGGAAAAGTATACCACGTTAATAGTTCAATCATACGGATTCCAAAAAGGTATAGTTTTGGTACTATCTGCGGCAAAAGTTTTGGAGTTATCGTCTAAAAACAAAGAAAAATCAATAAAAGGATCCTTTTCAGGGTACAGGGGTCAAATTGTAAAGAATTACTCCGATTTGGAAAAAAATGGTGCAAATTTTATTGATGGAGCTCATAGGAAAAAAATTAAGGAATAGTGTTTGAGTGTCTAAATGCTTACTTACCGAAGTAGGTGGAAACAAGTTCAAGCCCATTGAATGCAATGGATGTTGACCTTTGGTGCCCCCTACGTTGGGAACTAAGCCATTTAGACAGTCCAATCTATTCCTTATTTTAATCCGATGAGCTCCTCAATAATTGCCACCATTTTTTGATTCAATCGGAGTAATTTTAAATTTGACCCCTGTACAACTGAAAATGACCGTTTTTTTATTGATTTTTGGCTCTTTTTAGCCTATAACTCCAAACCTTTCGGCTGCAGATAGTACAAACTATACCTTTTTGGAATCTTATGATTAAACTATTAACTTGGTATCCGTTTCAACATGATTGATCATTTCAAAATTTACCCCTTTTATTGACCTTGACTCCGAAAACCCATTTCCCCACCCCCTACGTATAACTCACTTTTTTTTGGTAATGTGACACCTTTACCTACCAAAATCAGTTGAAAATCGGGCTTCTTTAAAATTTTTTGCACAGATTTGCTAAAATATGCTTACTTTTGGTTACTAAAATCTTATTTTTTTAAGGCATTGTAGCCTATTGGTTTGAGATGAGCTTGCGGAATAATGTTATGTACAGTGTGTGCACGTAGTCGGGGCCGTCCGCGTCAGACTTATGCATGGCGTCCCCTATTGATACACTGGATGTTGGCGCCCTTACCAGCATGGCAATCTGCATTAGAACCCTAAACAGTTTGCAGTATTTTAAGTAACTGGAATTCCTAATTGTCATACTATGTTTGCATGCAAAGACGTAAATTTACTTACCTTTTAAAAACGTGGTGTGAGGACCCCTCTGATGGGCAGGGTTGTGTGGGTTTGCTGGAATTTTGTGTGAATTAAAAACATGGAACTTTAGGCACTTGCTTAACCAATAAAAAACAGAAACCCATACTTTATTTCCATCAACTATGCAAAAAAAAACATTGTTATGAACAAATAATAAAATAAACCACCGTCAAAAACCCCAACACAATCAAGTCCCCCAAACCACGCCAACAAAAAGACAACCGACCATGCCTTTCAGCGCCGACCAAAAACAAGGATACTTCAAGCTCATCATCAATATGCCGTCGCCAACTTATCTCCAACTTCATCCATCCGACACCCAACTAGAAAGGTGCATGCGCCTGGCGATGGCATGTAGCCACGGATTACAATTATTATCGGTCGCGTATTCTTCTTGATGTGACACTAACAATCAAAGCATTATTGAAAACCCAGAGCTTTCATGCTCCAAACACTATCAAGACACGTCCAGCTTCGCACTTTACAACCAAACAACAGGCACAACTCAACTGCAATTTCTTCAAGATGACGCACCAACAGGATTGCATGCAACTAGTACATGCAGCCATGGGAATTGCAATTCTTCTTTGATAATAACAAAATCGAACATTTATTGGTAACCCGTAGCTTCATGCACCAAACTACATCCAAAAGACCTTCCACTTCAAAACCCCAGCCGGTATCACGACCAACCTCTCCAATAAACTCCACCATACATCAATGTAGATAAGTTTAAAAAGTCGTCTGTACATGCGCCACAAATACAATCTTCCTTAAGGGGATTAACAGCAATAATGCAAGATAAGAAGAATTCCATATACTCTTACGGTAAAACAAATCACCAAATAATGAAAAAAATATTTAAAGAAATGTATCATATCATCTCCGCAAATAGACATACAGCTATGGCATATCAAAATCTACTCAACAGCTGAGTGTAGTTTAAAACAATGCAAATAACCCAAATCAATAATACTTGTCCTTTTGAGGTTAAACGCATTTATCAAAATGCGCAATATCACACTTAAAATAGGCATATTCACAAAAAGGCTTTGAATGATCTCAGTCAAATTTTTATGCCCCAGGTAAAAATTACAGAATCATAAAAGAACCTGGCCTCGTCTTTATACACAAATTTCAAGCCAACCCTTGCAAATTATTTGCCCTGCAATGTATTTGCACTGCAATTATGTTCGTATATCCATGCCATCAGAACAATGGCAACAAATCCTTTTGAGGCTGTTTTTCTAGTTTCAACTAGCACATCACTGCTTAGTCCCTTTGTATCTTATTAAAGGCGAAACCATTATGTACACCATGGCTTACATGCCTCCAAAACACCTCCCTATTGTCAAGAATAGCTCCCATCGACCGTAAAGTTTGTAACATAATCATGTAAAGACAACCTTCACTTCAACACAAACTGAACTCCACTCCACAAAACCAATCCCCCCCAAACATTCTCCCCCAACCCCTCCACCCCGAAAACCAATATCCAACGACCCCTCAAAACCACAAACCGCGAAAGCCGAGAACCGCGAAATTCTAGTTAAGCATAGATGGCTGGCTGGTGGACGTGAAGAATTGTACAACCGTGGTCAATATTATTGGTGGCTTTTAATATGTGAAAAAGTAAACATTTTGGATGTTTTACCAATGACAGTTGGATATAATGAGCCTATTGTGGTTCGTGTATAAACAATATCTAAACTTGTTTACCATACTTTCATATTTTTCTGAACTCGAGTGTAAATCTTTTTGACTGCAAACCCTGTAGTAATACATAAATGTTAATGCTCTCTAAAACTGCTAAATCTTACAGACAGATAGCTAATAACCTCATGTTATTTTTGTTTCGATTTTCCATAAAGAAGAGTACGAGTTTTGTTTGCTATTGTGCATGCCACTCGCACATGCACGCATTTAACTAACCTTTGTGAGTGATCAAAAAAAGTACGGAACACCCATGATTGTATACAAACCATCACAACTCAAGAATTTGGAACTACAATTTTAATTTCACGCCAGGTATGCTCATATCTCTTCATACTGGGTGCCCAGGGGCAGACAAGATTGTGGTTAGGGAGCGTTTTTATCCTCTTTTGAAATGTCACGGATGGCTACTGGGTTTAACGAGTGGAAGCACACTCCATAAACATAATATTTGGACGCCAAGGCACAAATCAAAAATCATTAAGAGCCCTAATTTCCTTAAAAAGTGTAACCGGGCCCCTCCGTCCCCTTCTAATGATCCAAAAGAATACGTAAAGTTTTCACCCCTTCCCTGCAACAGCTATAGTAAAATGACCTTCTGGTTCGTTGTCGGACCTTCCTGGCGTATCTCCAAAACTATATGGTAGTCCATTTCCCGTAAAGGTGATCACATCATGCCGGACGGCATATATTAAGCTAATACCAATGAACTTATTTTAATCGCGAATTTTTATATGTAACGGGGTCATATTTATGCTATCCGATGTGGTACCAGAGCCAAATGAAATCCGTCTTTCACAAGCAACCACCACTTCAGCGAAAGTCATTATTATTGACTTGGGCGCTATGAGGTGGTGACTTCACCGATTGTGTAATCGTCTATGTAAGTAAACAAATCCCATTCGCTTGGTCGCTCGCTTCCGCGCTTCGAAAACTTTACCATTGTTTTTCTCTTAATCATTTGTTCCACTAAATCAGAATTATGAACACTACAGACAATTTATACATACTGAATTCCTTGCTTCCATTATTGCTGCAATTTATTATGGTTACTGGTTAACAAATTGTCCACTATTTAAAGTAATTACCGCCATGTTACTCTCGATGAGCCAAGACTTTTCCGGAAACCCAATAGCAAAACCAACAGTGTTAAATTAAAAGGTTCAATAACCCTAATTGAGTGACTGTTTCCCGGTCTGAGAAAGTAGATTAAGATATCCACCGTTACTCTCCCTGATAGAGCCTATACCTCATGCAATTCCCATCGGGTTAGCATAAGAGGTGTAACGTAAATCATGGAAGAGCCGAGTCTTTATAAGCACGGTGGTAGTTTTGACCACACCCATGCTCCAGGGGCAGCCCTCCAACTGTGACATGGGCCCCACGTGGTCATTTGTGGGCTACTTCCTGGGCCCTCATTGGCTTCCACCTGGGGCCCCGGCACTTGTTTTGTCGTCGGGATTCAAATTGGTCCTAAGTGGGCAGTGGATGCATGTTAACGGCTATTATATGCTTTAATTAAAGAAAAAAGAGTTCTAAGTACGGTTTGGATATGTGTTTTTATTCCAACTATTCAGTAGGCATCACTTGCATCCCCCTCAGCTACATTGTTACAAATATGTATTACTATACCTTGGTTGGATTCGAACCGGGGACCTCTTGATCTTATAGGAAATTTGTCAAGATGTTGTCAAGCTCAGTTTGACTGCATTTTAAAATATAGGACATACATCACGAATTCCCTGAAAATTCCTCCAATTGATGTTTTGTAAAATTACAAAAGAGAGGCATTTTAATTTTTGCTTTTTGACATACGAAGAGAAAAAGCGGGCCGATTTTCTCGCCACGGCTTCATGATCAAAAGCGCCAAACTGTGACGTCAAAGTGATGACCAAAACATCGTGTGGACTCGAGGTTATTGTGACACTGTAATATGATGGATTAATGAAATAATAATAAAATTAGAAAAACAAGTTACACGAATGACATATTTGTTTCATTTCGTTGTGTTTAATTATTAGTTGAAGGGGCAACACGCGATAGATGGTCTCACAACGACCGAACTTCTGGATGGTCATCACTTTGACGTCACCATTTGCCTGCGATGTGGATTTGTTCGGAATCGTTTTCGAGTAGTAAGCTATTGGGCGGGAAATAAAGGGCAAAATTAATCAAAAATGGGACCAATTTTTAACTTATTTTGAGTTATATGTAATCTACGTTACTTAAGCCATACCAAATTTTCCAATATTCAGAATCATGACATAATTCCTTTAGGTCTGATGCTCTATCCCAGTTCGACCACTTCTACTTACTGACAGAGTGGACATGAAATTAGATGATTTTATTTAAAAGGATTGTTGAAGTTAAAATGATTATTTTTAAACTTGTATGTTATGGCCTCAATATCGACAGGGATGAGTTCTTTAGTTGACCTATGAAATAAAGTTAGATACTGATGATACAAAAGAATGGAAAATTAAAAACATTTTTACCCACAATGGTCCAGGCAGCCCTGGAAAAATGCCCCATGAATCCTTGCCTATGAGAAAATATACCAGCCGGCCAATTGGAAAACCTACAATGGCCCCATTTAGGAAACCCACTTAAAGCCCAATTAAAGAAACTCATCATTGACCCATTGAAAACCTACAATGGCCCCATTTGGGAAAACCCACTTAAAGCCAAAGTAAAGAAGCCTATGCCATGAACAACTACAAGGCCTCATTTAGAAAGCCCATGTAATCCCTATGCCCACGTAAGCCCATGTAACCCACGGGAAAACCCAGTGGACCACTGACCATAACTTGGGTAAAAACCCTGATGGGTAGCCCAGATTTAATCCCACATGGGACCAAAACAAGTAAGCCCAATAAACACCCCTAATGGGTTGCCTCTTACGGGGCCCATCAGGAATAGGCCACATGATACCCATGTACACCAGCCCCATACAAAACCCAAATGGCCCATGAGGCATAACCCATCATGCGTTACCCATTTACAACCCTCATGGGCCCCATTAGGAATAACCCACATAAACCCATTCCCACTATAGGCCAGCTTACCCACAACAAACCCACATTGGGTTCCCGCAACGTCATGTTTGAGGGAGTCGCCCTCCCTAACCTCAAGGGCAGCTATTTATTTTTCATGCTCCAGTATCATGAGTGGTGTTCCCAAAATCTCACCACTTTCATGTAAACCAGCCGTCCCTGAGCTCTGCTCGCTACTCAAGATTCATCGTAAGCGATGAAATTTCAATCGGGATTTTTTTCAACAATTCTTGCACACTTATGAATCCGTAAAAAAAAATATAATTACCAATCTACAGAGATCCAGGAAACTATAGTCAACAAACATTTTAATCGCTATATATTGCCGAAATTCAACACAGGAGAATAGGGGCGATTTGGGGGGTTCATTAATTGAGCTAATGGAGTGCATTGAGCCAAACTGGCTTGTCAATCGCCTATGTAACCGAATTTGCCAAGGTCAGGGAAGGAAAGCTTAAGCGTATTTTTGGGCGTTAAACTCGCCAAAAAAATAGGGTTAGTTTTTGGTTATAGCGGCTAATTTTGACGATATTTTTTTTTTGTGGAAAAGAGATTTTGGCAACCGAAGTCATAAGCTTTCCATTGGTGAATAAGGTATATGACGTCCGAAGCAAATGAGGCTCACCTTTAAACACATCTCCAATTGAACATTTTAAAAAAAAATTCTTTCGATCTGCAGTGCAAATTTCACGTCGTACGTGATCAATTCCTCATTTTTAATGTAACATCGAATAGGGGTATGCTTGGTTTTCATTTAAATGCTCTTTTTTTAATGTGCCCCGATCGCTTATAGCCTCGTCCCCAGGACCCCAGATTTACCGAAGTGGTTCACAAATTTTTATATCAGAAGAAAGCTACTATTTTTCTATTTAGCCTGTGAAATCTTAGTGACAAAGGATGTTTGGTTTTGGAGTGTAGATGCGAAAAAATATGCCCCTTTGTGGCTCGACCATATTAAAGGCTGACTCAGAGATTGTTGCAAATATAATTTTTTGTTGTATTTTATTGAAAATAGTCACACTAGAACTACAGATAGTCACCTTAAAATGCCCAATTTCAAAGTTTAAGATGTATCAAATTTTCGTTCCATGCAGTAAACATTATGTGTAGTATAGAGTGCCATAGGATTGTGTATAACAAAAATTATAAACAAGTTGTGTTTTATATAAGGAATTCGATTTGAGCTAGTATTTCACACAGTGATTCGTATATGACAAGGCATTATGTATATGCAAAAAACACAAATTTCTTTGAAAATTTGAGGGCGAGGGCGCCCTCTCGGGAAATATCTGAGTCGGGCCTTTAAATTGTACACAGTACTCTATGGGGATTGCAAAAATCACGTTTTTAATTCTCACATCAAAAGGGTTGCGATATGGCGCGAACCTTTACAACTTTACAAAAAGGACATTCAAGATGAAAAACCTAATAGACTGAAAGCGGGCCTCCCCTTTAACTGAACGTACTTGAATGTCTCTTGCGCTCTTTATAGGCTACATCTGTTCCAAAAATGTTTATTCTATTGATATTTGTTTATTCGGGGCTTCATTAGTTACCATGCAGGGGGTTCAAACCTCAATAAGCGCCTGGGGAGTTGGATGGTTGGACGTTATAGGTGCACAGTTTGAACACAGATTCTAAGAAAACTTCGTTTTTAAGGTTCTTGAAAGGAGGAGGGCGAATGTCCAGATGAAGAACCATTCTGTTCGACTCTTGGAATAAAGTTATGGCCAGAAAAACTGATTCAAATGGATACACAGTTTGAACCATTGTGGTTACCATGTGCGCTTACTCACTGACAAGGCTCCACTTTTATGGACGAGTTTTATTGTGTCAGTTCATTAAAAGTTTTTGGGGCGTGTCGACGTTTCCATTCGTTCTGAGCGGGTTGTGTGCTTTATCCACTAATTCAATAGAAATCTTCTAATTTCTTCGGACTGATTTTTTCTGTTTGTCGATCAGATTAAGGCCATATTAAAAAAAATGTCCTTTTCTCACGAAGCAAGAAAAAATAATGCAAGGCAAATGACTGATCAACTTCCAAACATGCAATCTTGTGAACAAACGGAACATATAACATAAGAAAAGAACTGATACGAATAAGTAATTATTACTCGCCAAAATTTTCAGTCGTCATTATTGCTGGAAGAGGAGGAATCTCCACTATCAGCCAGCTCCTCCATTTTTAAAACCACATCAGGAATTTCATCGCACATGTTGTTTTCCCATATGATCAACAACACTGCAATTGCATTTTTCCTTCAGTATTTTCGGTCACTATGGGAATATGAGAAAAATTGAACGTTTAAGGCCTCGTTTACGCTGGTTTACATTTATTCGTCTTGTCCAGAAATTAATTTTGACGTCTGTGCCAATTCATATATCGAACACAGTAATTAAGGTTTTGGTCACTCATTACGAACTACAATATTTACGTGGCCTAATCAGAGGTTCACCGGACTGATGTTCCTGACACTTTATCCCTTCTCTTTGTCTCCCAACAAAGGAATCGATAGCGGTCTCAGACTTTACGGCAATCTATTCAATTGAACTGAGAAAGGGTTCATGTAAATGGCGTTTAAAAATCTTATTTTGCTAAAACATAGTTGGGCATTCAGCTGTTTAATATGGTTTTTTAGTTTTGATCTCAACAACATCTTCTCAAATGTATTGTCATCGATAATATGCGTTTAATGACAGGAATAACAAATCAGACTATAAATAGCTTAAATTTCCGAAAGTTCCTGTAAACTTCACATTGCTCGTAAATTCTGCGTAGGTAAGCGGTTCTTCTGAGCCTATCACCCCACCTCCCTGACAATAATCTGATGATGATGAGATTTTGGAACATTGGTTTCAAAAACAAGCGCCATCTGTACTGTGAAAAACTTTGGTCGAAGTTTGAAATCTTTAAGAGGTTCTCTTGATGTCTGTACATATGATAAGACCTCTTGAGCTGTTTCGTAGAAATAGTCGCAAGACTTCAAGCATAAGAAAGCGCTGGACGCTTTAAACTGTACTGGAATAATTAATAGAAACCTTTAATAAACTTATCGAAACCCGGGAGAACTAAGTAGGTTAAATTTCCAAACTTACGAAACTATAAACATGCCATGTTGGTCAATAAAGCTATATCGACTTATAACAATGAGTAAAAAAAAACTTGACCCTGATTGTGTCCGCCCATTTTGAATTCCTTAAGTAACTTATCTAACTTTTGGGAAAGGCCCCCTCCCCTGTACCACAAAGAATGCCAGGAGGCAAATATACCCAACATACTTAAATCAATGTAATTTGATAAATTTTTTTAAAGATACTTTTAAACTTAATCAAACCAGTATAAGGACCTGGACCTTTGGCTGATAAATGTTTGACCTTTAGCTATTTTTGTTGTATATCTTCATAGCGAATGCATTTTAAGACGGGTCATCACCGTGACTTTTTTACTCCTTGTTACACCACACGAACAATTTGAGCTATACCCAACGTTATTGACCTTAATTTAAATTTACGCCGCTGTAGAAACTCCCCCCCCCCCCCCCCGGTGAAATTGCCGACATTTTCGAGAGGGCGTGTGGGCTAAAAGCCTTCTAAAATGTCCCTTTGAAGTCGAATTCAATCGTAAACCTTGCCAATTGATTAGTCACGGAATTGAGAATTTTGACAATAATTCACTTGATACAGTTCAGTTTTCTGAGGAGTTGAATGCATCATACCATATAAATGAACATACATCGGTGACACCTTTTGAGGTTTAAAGTATTGTCTATTGACCAAAATATGCCACATCTTGAAAAAGTGTTTCAATATAACTTGCCATTATCACTGGCTTTTCATTTTTAGATACCACTTATGTGAACGTAACATAGACATCATTTTGGGAAGTTATTTGCTTAGTTGGCCGCCGTGCATTCAAAATGGGAATCCGTGGATAGGAGGAGAACAGCTGATGACTTTATTCAAAGGACTGTAGCTCGGCCTTTACTTACCCGATTGGAATTTCTTTGCAGCCAATTTAAGATAATTGAACTAGGCTTTTCCGATGATTCCACATATAGACATATATACGTTATTCAAACATTCAAATGGACACAATCCGGGTCATTTTTTTTACCCGCCCCCTTTATGTCTGTATTAATTTGTAAATCGCATTAATCAATGGGCGATAGACTTCATGGTCGTTATACAAGATTTTCAGTAAAACGAGATAGTATCCAACATTTCCTCTTTTTAAAGATTAGCGCTTCAGCAGTGGCTGATTAGCCTTTCAGTTGGTGGGGGAAAGAGCTGAATGGGGGTGGGGTGGGGTTGGGTGGGTTTTACGACTTTGTAAATTTTCCCTCTTGCTGTCATCCCATGTCAGAGCAAGTCATGCTCGGCTGCGCTCTCCTGCTTTTCACTTTCTTCCCATAGCTACTCTTTGGACAAGCCATAGTCAGTGGGGGTAAGACACGACTTGTTGCTCGATTTGTGGCATTGGGATTTCCAACGGTAATTAGCGGGGAACGTTACATCATTTACTATGGCAGTCAGTCTCATTAATTACAAAATCTCTCTTAAACCTTTAGTTCGATATATCTTAGTAATATCATGATAAGTTTGGAATACATTGACTTCAAAATCCTTTGTAGTTAGTGGATTAACCCGCGGCAAAATAGTGTTTAATTCCACAAGAACGGTCATTTAGATTAAATATTTGTGACCTGACCTGTTTTAGTCATGTCTGGTGGTAACCGTTACCTGCGAGAAAGTTATATCACTCTGCAATCCTGCAGTGAGTGAGTACAACTGCTCAAAACGTGTTGATATTTTTCTTTTGCAGTTGCTGAGTAATAATTTTGCCAACAGTTTTATTTTGAGAGGGAATGGGATTTTAAGAGATTAAAAATAACTCCTATATGGGTATCATAATTATATATCAACGTACTTGGTTGTTTTTAGGTTTGTTCCCTGTAAGTAGTAAAAATTCTTAAACAGTAAATGAATTAACTGTGTTAATAGGAAATACCATCATTCTGAATAAAATTTAATAAACTGTTGGTAAAATTTTACCAACAATTGCACAAATGGCATTAAGTACACAAGGTTCTCGCACGGGTTGTGACTGTACAGTGCCTTCAATTAAAAGTAACGTGTGTAGCAAAGAAAAGTAAACAACGAGGACGTTCCTTACCATGCTACGTTGCAGGTTTAACTCGAACCTACATTAATGAAATTTGAATGTACTCGAATTACCATTCTGTATAGTCAAAAGGAACAGAACTACTCTGAACACCTTGCATCATAGCTAACTCTTGCTAATGGGGGTGTACTCCCAGAACATCCATAAAGTTTGTTTGAAAACGTAAATCTCCCGGTTATAGACCCATTAGTCCATAACACTGTCGCAATAAACCACAGCATAGGTTTTATAATGGCTACTGAAGTACGGCTGTGCGGTTTCTTCTTTTTAAACTTAGTAATATTATTTCTGAAATGAATAAGTGAAGCCAACGGTTTACAATATTGGTTCTGCAGTAAGTAAGTAATGAACATGAGTATTGGCAGTAGCAATATTGCAAACGTTTGCAACACTGCACGAACTGACAAACAACTTAATAACATGAACAGCCCCCAATGGGGTATTACAGACTTTCTAGTGTGTATTTTCATGTAAAATCAGAAGCCCGGAATGTCTAAGCACAATTTATCTGTAGTAATGAGACAGTAACAGGTGATATTATACATAACTTATTGTACAATCTAAAGCAAACGCCCCAATTGTTGTCACACACTTATTATTGTACACGCTTACCTTCTAGACACAACCGGATTTAGCTTAGAATGAGGGGGTTTCGGCT
>JAMKCH010015902.1:0-31325 GCA_023653785.1 Ophioderma brevispina
TGTTTGGCATGAAAACCTTTGTGAATTCAATGCAGTCAGTTGTATAGTGCGCAATATGGTGAAATCAGTTTTTGTGGCAATTGATCTTAAAAACCTTTGTGACTTTTGGATATAAACATTTTTCTGACGCCCCCCATATTTGGCCACTCCGCACATTTTGAGTGGTCCCTCAACCTATAGGTCCAACGGTTCTGTATATAAGTCAGTAGTACTTCCCTTAAAAGGGGCGTTCCCCCCCCCACCAAAAAAAAGGGTCTGTGCCATTTCCACACACAATTTTTCGTCGTCAGTGGGGAAATGTTGACCCCACCAAATATTGCTTCCGGGACCGTCAATATGGATTTCTGAAGAGTTTAGAGCTATGTGGCACTGACGCAGAGACCAATGAATGGATGCACACTGTCATATTCAGATCACCTTATTTGTCAAAGTGGAAATTGGAATATTAGTCCAAAATGGGTCAAAATGACCACAGATGACCATTAAAGTATTTGATGGATTGTGGTAGAAACAAGCACAAGGAGGGTAAGTGCGACGGACCTGTAATGACTCCTGCGTGACCATCCCTTATGGGCCTTGGATCCCATTTCTCTTCTGACCAGTCTTATGATTGTTAGCAATGAATTTGTGGCAGAAACAGCAAAGAGGTGGGTAAGAAGCCGGCCCGTCGCCATGGGGGTGTGTGGTGGGGTGGAACACCCCCAGCGATCCTAAAAAAGAGAAGAAAAAAGGGAAGAGAGATCGAAGTCCCATAACCGACCATAGTGGTAAGCAGTACTAGAAACGAAAGCGCAGAAAGGGGAAGTAAAGACTGACCACCCGGATAACGACATTAGAACGCATGAAATTGAACATCCAGACTTAACATAAATCCAAATAACACATATATTTAGTTCTGTTCCAAGCCTAACCAACAGTATCATAATTGTTAATGTGCCAACCTTACTTGTGATCAAAATGTTGTAAAATACATTTGAGAAAACACGAGGGAAGCCATGGGCCATTCCCCAGTTTGTCTACCAGTATAGGAATTTTGCAGTCGGTGAGCTGAAGTGGTCAAGAAAAAAAAATTGTAGTTTCGATTCCCAGCCCCCCAGCCCATAAACTTATGTTCCTACTGCGTCATTTTGAATTAATTGACTATACTTAACCTTCAAAATACCTTTCTTAATGCTAAAATCCAGTAGCTTCCGGTGGGTCCGCCCCCTGGCCTGCAGGGGCTCTGCTCATTCACCGCATCGTTAATACAATTGGCGCTAGCTATAGAATGTTGTAGAGTTTTCCCCTCGGCGGTACAAGCTTATAGTTATACTGTCCGTATCATTTACAAAGTTAGAAACCATATCCTTTTCTTTGAATTTGGGTTACCATTTAACACCCTCTACAAAAAGTGGTAATACTTGAATGTTCTGAATAGCTGAAATGCCAGTAGCTTCCAGGGTGGCGTCGCCCCATGACCCCCCAGCAGGGCTCTGCCCTGCACGACAACACAACCCATTAGGGGTGGACGCGTTGCGGGGGGGGGGGGATCGCTATAGGGGGTGCATTTCCCCCCCCCCCCCCCCCCCCCCTCTGGGTTGACAGGAACAAGCGGTGGTTACATTATACGTGCCCCCGCCAGTGAGCAAGTGTTAGAAACCAGTCTTTAACTCGTTCTTTTTTTACCTTTGAATTGGTTTACTATTTATCCCCAAAACAGTGTAATTTTGAAGTTCTGAATAGCTTAAATCCAGCGCTTCCGGGGTCTCTGCCCCCTGTACCCCGCAGGGGCTCTGCCCCTGCACACCCTCCAGGGAACCCTAAAGGCGGCACCTGTACCTCACCCGTTCAGGGCTTCCGTTTGCGCCCGGTTTTGTCAAGGACTTGCGGTGTGGCAGTTCAAAAATCAAAAAAAAAATGGTCTGTACATCATCTACTTATGACCTTTTCAACGTCCGAACCGTGCGCCTTTAGTTGTATTGTTTTAATTCGCCACCATATGCGTCCAAGACTCTTACTGCAGCAATTTCATCATCACTGTATTACACCCCCCTGACAAAATGTCTACGATGGCCCTGGGGTAAAGCGACTGACCTGTAATGATCCCTACGTGAACGCTTTGACCCAAATCTGTGTACCACCCCCATATTGGCCTTAGGTCAGCGGTTCTTCTGACAAGTCTAGTGATTTTTACAAAGATTTGTGGCAGAACAACAAAAAGGAGGGTAAAAACACCCTCCTCTGGACTTGGTCAGTGGTTCTTCTCTTCTTACCAAGACTGGTGATTATAGCAATTGATTTGTGGCATAAACAGCAAAAAGGAGGGGCAGTGCAACAAGCACCTGTAATGACCCTTGCTTGACCTTTAAACCGCAGTCTGTGAACATGAGACCTTGGTCAGCGGTTCTTCTACTCAAGTCTAGTGATTAACAAGCCATGTGATTTTGCATAACACAAAAAAAGGAGGATGACCCTGCCTTGACCTTTGACCAATCTGGAAACACCCTGTATGGCACTTGGTTCAGGGGTTATTCTGGAGTTGGACGAAGTCTGGTCAAGATCACGTTTACTGTGTAACACTAGTAGCATTTTGAATATTAAGAGGGTTTAGAGAGACTGCCCGTTGTTGACCCGGGCGTGGAGAGATGACCTTGGGGGGATTCAAATCTGTGTACATGGTACACCCCATGGAGGGCTCATCACCTGACCGATAGGCCATAGCACATGCAACTGTGGGATAATCGAAAAAAGGGGTTAGTGCGACAATGACCGCTGTTGCCCGACGTGACCCCTATTGTTAAACTGTTTTTTACACCCTATATGAAGATGGGTCAGGGTTTTCGTGGGTGCCAATCGGTTGGTTCAAATCCGACAATTCTCTGGCACTAGTAGCATTTTGAGGAACAACCGGAAATGCGTGAGAAACAAGAAACACAGAAATCACACAATACACTACGCTAAGCCTGCTACAAAACAACCCCAACGCACACGACTATGTAAAAATTGCAATTTTCTTACAGATACGACCCAATTTGCACATAGGATTTGGTACATATCGATTACTAAGGCCGTCACAGTTGTCAGATGATATGAAAAATCTCAACTTTACGAGGTAAATCAGGAGGACGAGTGGGGATCATGAAATGCCCCTTCATAACTTCAACCCGAAAATTCAAATATTTGAACTTTGCAGTATCTTAAAAGTAAAGTATATAAAGCATGTTATAATTCTCGTACGTGAAAAATTGACAGAAAAGAGAACAGCAGTGGTTCAAATAATATGATTTTCCGTGTGGTAGAGGTTACGTGTTGTATATGAGGTATTGTGATCCGTCGGAAACAGCAATTAATAAACTAGGGGGGGCGCGATTTGTCTATATATTGGTTTGCTTTTTAGGATTCACCTTGTTCGGGTATATTAGGATCCCGATTCTGGTGTTATCAGACATGTATATATTTTTGGACTTTCTGATTTAGCCTTTAACTTTAAAAGGTTCATTTTCGGTGTAGGGTTCCATCCACATCTTCTGTTTTGGGTTATAGTCATTGTTCACTAGAAATCCTTGAGAAAAGCTAATTTCACACCTTTTTTAGGCGAGTCGGGCCGTCCTGTTGCGGTTTTTGTGTTATGAACAATGGGGCCTGGGTGCCCCTGATTCCGATAGGCACAGGACTGTGGGCTAGGGGGGAGGTAGTTTATGTCGTTTACGGACAGAAAATACAAAATTTGTGATTTCTTGCAGACCACAGGGGGGGCGGGGGTGGGGGAACCGAATTTGCATGAAGATTTGGCACTAAGGGGATTAGTATGGCTAGCGGTTTCAGATGGGGTTATGGGGAATCCAAACTTTTTATGTAAGTCCTGGGGAACGGGCTTGGGATCACGAAAGCCCCTTTAAAGAGACACTGGCACATTAAAAAGATGCGCCCGGCGAAGTGATGGGGTTGTCAAATTTTATTTTTGCATGTTGTAAGCCTTTTTATAATACATTAATTAGCCTCCCTAATGATTAAGCCCAAATATGTCCTTGCTGTGGTAAGACCGAACGATTTTATCTTAAACGTCGCCGGCGACTTACTTCAAGCAGATTACTGAAATGGCGTTTAATAACACAAGAACACAACCTGCCGTATACATGCTTCCCAATGGTATTAACCTTTTTGAACTGTCATGGTGAACCTTTGTCGTTTTTAAAATCAATGAGTACGAGTGCTAATTATATTCATGTAAGATACACTTTGTTGATTAAGTTACGTCAAACTTAAACTGTAGCCTACAAATTACGTGGACGTCTTGAAGTCCGGGGTCTTATTAACGTCCCTATATGTGTTGTCACTTCAGTATGTGTATTTTTATTTGTAAAATATGGCTTCAATGGCCTAGACTATCCTTTGTGAGCAATTGAAGAAATTTGGGGCATCTTTTTTGAAATGTGCCAGTGCTCCTGACTTATGAAGTTAAAGTCTGACTCCGAGATTTTGAAGTAATATTAGTTTTTTGTTGTAATAATGAAAAATAGTCAACTAGAACTAAAGATAGATCAAACCTAAAATGCCACATTCCAAATTTGAGATGATCGTGGATTTTTCGTTCTTGAGCAGTAACTATATGTGTAGTATTATGTCCCGGGGGGGATAGATACTGTATTGAAACAAAAATTCTGGATCGTAATTTAAACAAAGTTGTGATTTTCTATATGATTTTTTTTTTTTTTTTTTTTTTTTAATTTTTGCACATTTTTTGAAGAGCGCCCCCAATTTTCAAATTTGATATTTTTGCAGCAGGGGTTACTTTGTGTGTAGAGTGGGGGGTCTAGGAATCTACCTGCGAACGAGAATCTAAAAAGATGCGGCATTATCACCAAATAAGCAATTTTATAATTAAATTGGGATCCCAGATTGGACTTAACTGCAGAGCTGGAATGCTACGTTTATGTCCGTCGTGTTTGAAATAAAGGCGGGCGAATGCGGGCCGGCGGCCCGTAGCTCTGAAAATCAATGCGGGCCCCCGCTGAAAAAACTGCACTAAGGCCCCCGTTTGGCCCATGAAAATTTATGGGTTCTACTTTGTCAAAAATTGAATCATTAATTTTTACCTATCCGAGATTAAAAAACTAACTTTGTCAACCATAAAATGTTTATACAAGCCGCAAAACCAGGCCAAGCGAAGCGATTTGGCTGAAATTCATTGACATTTCGCATGGGGGGGCTGAATCTTACTCGGCTAATGCCAGTTGATTATGTTTGTGCACAATCTAACACGCGGATAGTCAGGCATGGGGGGTTATTAATACAACTCATTGGTACAGAATGCGCAACTTCATTTCGTGTAATATTCTTAAATCCCTAGGTATGCCCTCTTCGGAATGCAGTCTGTTCTAACATGTCACTGTCGGGGTAATGCGTTCCACAACCCTCAAAGAGGGGACTTTATAATTTGTGATGAAAACAACATGTGGCCAAGGATCAATGCCAACGGACCCCGGGGCCAACACAGACTGAACATGTTTACTTCTGTCCATGCATTTGTCAGGGGGGAAGCTAAATTAGTAAAGCTGAACGATTCAAATATCCCAGAACTTATTAAAGTATGTGTCCTGTGTGAATGAAAGTAGATTGTGCTGTTTTCATTCAATCTGATGATCGAGCAAGATAGATTCTAGTGTCCTTCCCGAAGCTGACGGGGTGTTGGCCGTAATTCTGCACAGTATTTGCAAACTTATACATGTTAATGATACACATAAGTTTCCGTTGCAGCAGAATTTTGAAATTGGCATGATGAAATTACCCGTCATTCTGGCCGAGCATGCCCCGGGTTTACTCCATCATATCATGTCTGGTTCTAATCATTCCAAGGAAAGGGGAGGGGGGGGGGGGGGGGGGTATATGGGATAGGGGGGTCGGGGGGGGGAGGCGGGGGGGGGGGTAGGGGGGGGGGGAAGAAAGTATTATTGGGGGGGTCAGGGTGGGGCGGCTGAGTCTTCTGAGGTTGGGAGCAGCAGAATGGCTATCCGTTGGGCTTCCCTGTGGCTTAGTTGGAATTTTCAGTGGTGAAGGGCGAGGGGGGAATAGACGCTGCAGAGGGGGGGCCGGACCCGTTGGGTGTACGAATTTACACAATTTCCTAATTAAAAAAAAAAAACAACGTGCGGCCGGTCAAGGTTTTGCAAGTTTGAGTTTGATTATTTTCTCTAACTTGCAAACCAAGTAGTGAACCCATCCTACACAACCCTCCTTTTCTGTTAAAATGCAGAAAATTAAAATTGAGGTTATTTGTTCGGGCGTCCCATTGAAACTGGCGAGGCCCTTAAGATTTGCGAGCAAGGGCCCAAAGGGCCCGTGGGCCTTTTTTTCTTATTTTTCAGAACACGTTTCCGTCATAATGAAATAAGCCACCTCGGAAAATAACCTCTAACTTGGCTTGCCTGACTATGAAAAAAAACTAAGGGATGAGGTAGACATTTACATGGCGCTATTTCCCGCTCTTCACAGTGAAGGCCGTTTCAGCAGCCGTGTGTATTTTATCAGGGATCCCGATATAATTAGCTACTGTACAAAATTCCTTCGTTTGTGACCAACAGACATGGTTTCAGGGGCTAAGCATTCACAGGGTATGGATTTTACTAGCGCGCGTGGGTAACCGATGCAATCGGTCTAAAAAGTCGGGGGGGGCCAAATTTTTGAAAAAATGGGGGCGCTCGTTCAAAAAATGTGTAATATTGCTTTAAGGCTTAAGCAATTTCCACAGGGGCGGTAATTAGTATGTGGAGCAGCATTATGTACATGCAAAAAAACAATATTTTTTGGAATTGAGGGCGCCCTCCTCAGAAAATCTGGGAGTCAGCCCTTTAAAGTTGGGGTGTTGCTTTTTAAAAATCCAATCTTCACAAAGTCATTTGTCAATTGAGTTCGTGTGAACAGAGACCTAGTAAACATACTAAACATATTATACTCATTTACTTAACGTCTATTATGTCTATTTGTGAAGCTACAGTAGTCCCAGATAGTAGATTCGCGTCGAAACATTAAAGTGACCTGAGATTTTTTTAGGATAAACAATTTTCTCTCCCAATGCAAGAAAATTGATACCACCTACCAAGAACGTTCCGAGGTTAATTGACAAACAAGTACAAAGAACACAGCAAACTTGTATTTCAACTTGCCTGACTATCGTTCGTAATTGTCCCCATAGAACACGGTGCTTGGACTTTCTGTCGTGCACGACAGAAGTACTAATCATCATATTATGACATAAAGAACGGCGTTATTCGCTTGATTCACTTCATTGTGATCTCTACATTGGAAATGCATTCCAATATGCAAAAAACTCGGGTTCGAAAAAAATTGGGGCGCTTCTTTCTTGAATTCTCCTCATGTCTCTCTATAATCTATGTTTACATACGAGTATATAGTTTACATTTACACATCCGTTAATGATTGCGGGTTTTTTACTCAGCTTGATGCTTACACAGATCGTAAGTGTGTGTATGGATATAACCCACTGTGATGGTTTGTACGTGACAAGCGAAGACCACACATTCGATGGGTGTAGCCTAGGCTACACGTCTGTCACGCTTCATCAGTCATAGTTTTTTACCAACTTTTAAAATACATTTTGATCTTTGTACCTTGGAATTTGGGGGGGTGGTGAATTTCAATTCCCCTTAATCAGGTAATCTGTCTCAGCTAGTGCCATGAGGCATTATGGTAGCAAAACAGGGGTCGCCCGGCAAATCATATCACGGTCACGTTGAGGCAGTAACATGAAGAAGGACTTTCGCGTACTACTAGGGTCTGAAGAGCACGTCGTACAAAGTATAGATCTAACACGTCTGTTATGTTCACCGATGATAGGGCAGTTCGGCACATATTGCAAACTTTAATACTGTGAATGATACACAATTTCCGGTGCACAATGTTGAAATTGCATGAGGAAATTACCTCATTCTGGCCAGAGCTAGGCCCGGGTTACTCTATCATATCATAGTCGTTTCTACGTCAATTCCAAAAGAAAGTATTATTGGGCAGGTGGGGCCATGGACTGAGTCTGAAGGTTGGAGCAGCAAATGCTATCGTGGGCTTGCCCTATTGGCTTTAGGTGGATTTTCAGTGGTGAAGGCGAGGGAAGATATACTGCACCGACCCGTTGGGGTGTAACGAAGTTACACAAGTTCCTATTACAAAAAACAAAACAACGTGCGGCCGGTCAATGTTCTTTCGCAAGTTTAGAGTTTGATTATTTTGCTCTAACTTGCAAAACTAAGTGAACCTCATCCTACCACAACTCCCTTTTCTGTTAAAATGCAGAAATTAAAATTGAGGTTAAGTTTGTTCGGGCCCATGAAAAATGGCGAGGGGGCCCTTAAAGAATTTGAAAAGCAAGGGCCCAAAGGCCGTGGCCCTTTTGTTTTCTTATTTTCAACACTGTGTCCTTTCCAAATGAAATAAGCCACCTCGCGAAATAACCTCTAACTTGGCTTGCCTGAATTATTAAAAACTATGGATGAGCGTAGACATGTCCATGGCGCTATGTCCCTCCCGGCTTCTTTCACATTGGAAAGGCCTTTGCAGCAGATCAGCCGTTGTATTAATTGTTATCAGGATCCCCGATAATACTTAGTCTACTTACAAATTCCTTCGTTTGTGAACATAGACATTTTCAGCTTAACATTTCAACTCAAAAACAAAAAATTCACAAGGTATATTTTACTACCAGTTTAACCAATGCATCGTCTAAAAATCTTCCAATTTTTGAAAAATTGGGGGGCGCTCTTCAAAAATGTGCTAAAATTGCTTTAAGCTGCAATTCCCACAACAGTCATTAGTATATGGAAACAACATTATGTACATGCAAAAAACACAATTTTTTAAATTGAGGGCTCCCTCCTCAGTAAATCTGAGTCAGCCTTTAAATTGTGACCACTTCTGTTTAAAAATCCAATCTCCACAAAGTCCTTTGTCATTGAGGTCGTGTGAACAGAGCCTAGTAACCACTAAACTAATTATACCTCCTGTACTACGTCTATATGTCATGGTGTGAATCGACCTGTAGTCCCCTAGATGAGTAAAGTCGCGTCGGAAACATTAAAAGTGACATGAGATTTTTTTAAGGATATCGAATTTTCTCCCCTTGCACAGAATCAATTGTAGACCACTACCAAGAACGTCCGAAGGTTTATCGGACAAAAACAAGTTCAAAAAGAAAACAAGCAAACCTTGTTTTAAACTGCCTGACTATCGTAATTTCCCATAGAACAGCGTGCTTGGACTTTCCTGTCGTGCACGACAGAAAGTACTACATCATCATATTATTACATAAGACGGCGTATTCCTGCTTATTCACTTCATGTGAGATCTAATCATTGGAAGCATTCCAAATATGCAAAAACTTCGGGGTTCGAAAAAAATTGGTTGCGCTTCTTTCTGGAAATCTTCCTCAGGTCCTTAAAATCTAAATGATTTACATACCGCTTATCTATTTAGCATTTACCATCCCGTTAATGATGCGTTTTAGTACGCATGCTAGGCTTTACACAGATCGAATGTGTGTTAGTGGGATATAATCCACTGAGGGTTTGTACTGAGCAAAGCTGAAGACACCCATTCGATGGTGTAGCCTAGGCCTAACCCACGGTCTGTCACTTCAGCCTCAGGTCATAGTTTTTATCAACTATCATTTGATCTTGCACTTGGATGTTGGTAATTTTTCAATTCCCTTAATCAGGTAAAAATCTGTCTCAGCTCAGTGCCTGAGCATAGGATCAAATCCCCCGGCAATCATATCACGGTACGTTGAGCATACATGAAGAAACTTTCGCGTACTACTACTATGAACAGCACGTCGTACAAAATATAGATCTAACGACGTCAGTTATTGGTTCACCGATATACATTGCGATTAATATTTAATTTATTTTACCTTGTGCCCTGCAACAAATTAACATATCTTGCGGCCTATCAACTTGTGTGTGTATATTCGCTGTGTGTGTACACACCATCCGTTTGTGTTCAACGTATGGGTGCGTGTAATCGTTTGTGTGTGTTGCGTTTGTTTGTTTGTTTGTTCGTTTGTTCGTTTGTTTGTTTTGTGTGTGTGTTTGTGTATTTAGGGCGTGTTTGTAATATTACACGTGCTCGTATATGCATTATGCGTGTGTTATTGAATTGGGTTTTTATACTTCACCGCGCGTTTACTGGCGCGTTTATTACACTCTGCGGGTGTGCACGTAGGCCTATAGTTACATTATATTGCTTGTGTATAATCTACAATATACACACACACACAGATTGTGATATTATTGCGCTTATTATGTCTTACAATTTTCACGGTGTGCACAAGCAATAATATACACACAAATGTAACATACACACACAAATTATTATAATACAAATGTTACATGCACACGCACACACAAATTATGACAATTCAAATCTTTACAATCGACACACACACACACACGTACACACACAAATTATATGATGATGCAAATCTTTACAAACGGCGTTCCATACTAAACAGTTGATTGTGGTTTACACTAGTACAGAATAAACAAAGATCAATAATGTTTGTGTTTGAGATCAAACTGTATTGATCATGGTGCACAAGTCGGAATTTTGATACGCACGTAGAATCAGGTAAAAAGTACTGTCTTGTCTTTAGTACACGGATTTCAAGCCAACCACTTGCAGGTTATGTTCGCATATCCATGCCAGTAACAAAAATATAAAAATATGAATTTTGATGATTTTTTCGATGTTTCGGATTAGCAAATCGCTGCTAATCCCTTTAACTGCTCTATAGCTCCTTTTATGGTTCTGTTAGGAACATTTTTGGGTTCTCAGATTTTTAAGAATAATTTTTAGGGGTCCATTCTTGAAGGTTCCATATAGAGGACAAAAAAGGTTCTAAAGCCGTTATTTTTCTTAGAGTGTTTAGGCCTCAATAAACTATTTCAGACAGTTTTTGTTTTCTTTAATTCTATTGTTTTTAATGATGATTTTTTTCTTGTCCAGAGCCTTTCGCAGGGAGCATGTCGCCAAAAGATCATCAAAGAGTCGACGTCGTAGAACTGTAAGGAAATTATTAAATATGGCGGAAAAGCACCTTGGCGCAACAAGTTGCTGTAATTACAAAATAGCAGTATGCATGCACAAATTACATTACAGTACACGCGAAGAAAACATATATGGGTGGTGTGAAAGTCATTTAATATGAACATGATTGGTCATGTACACGCAGATGACGTACGCAATGTTCGAACAATATGGGGCGTGTGCCATGCCTACAATTACTCCATTTAAATTCTTACGCTCACTGGGCGATAACAGTGTCTGCTAAAAAATCGGCCCCACTTCCAAGCAAGGTTTGAGATTAATTTCAAATTGAATTCTCATGATTTAGGAAAAGCATGATGCGGCTACGAGATGAATTTTTAATTTAAATCAGAATTGAATTATTGTAACAAAATATTATAGGGGTTGTTGTCAATAATTTGTCAGCGGTTGATTTCTAATCAAAATGGTATTTGCTCAATTAAACTGCACGCACTTGATCGATCCGAGTGCTTTGTTTAACTTCAAATGAATAGATACGCGAATGTACATGTATAGTCATTTTCGTGTGATTTTTGTTAATTTTCAATCAATGAAAGCAACTGTGCTTTTTAGAAAGTGTTATCTTATGGGAAATTCATCACAGAACTGACAGAAGTAAAATTAACTTGTTGATTTGGTGTATTTATTCTACTGCCAAATGAATGAAATTCACAGGAGGGCATTAGCCTATGGACGACATCCACAAGCCTAACAGATTATCAGTGGACTCTATGGGAGATTACAAGCCATAACTCTGCAGCTCTGTCAGATATTGAACTGTGAAACAAAGAATCTATATACATTTTTATTAATCTAGTGTAACCAAATGAACAATTTACATCCACTTATTTGGTTTCCTTGATTTTCTATACAGGAACGTCCCATACCACTCTACACTAGAACCGCAACTAAAACTGTGATTATAATACTTCAATTTAGTAAATTCCAAATCTCAAAAGTGATTTGTCGCTCGCCAGAATCCTAGATTAATTCTTTATCATAAAAATATGGAGATATCTTTCTATTGCTGAGAATGAAAATGTAATTTTGAATGGGTTCGCTATCGGAGAAGTTTAGCACTGCCATTTTTCGTCAGGAATAACTTCATCAAAACAAACTATAACTTGGAATGAAACTCGAATAGGGCGACCAAGTTAGGGCGACCCTTGCCTAGAGTACTTGTACTCACTCCAGAAAAATAGGCATTTTCTCAAATACATCAGGCCAAGGTAAATTGATTCTTAGTTTCCTGTTGGAGCACACACGCATCAGTTTTGCCGCTATGGCAAATATTTCATTATTTTATGAAAAAAAAATGTTTTTCTTGAAAACTTGAAAACAAGTTGCTCAAAATATTCAAGCATCCCTTCCTGTTCATTTTAAACAGTTCCCTTGGGAGGAATGTCACAGTATACCATAAATAACTAGTTTCCTCTAGATTTTTGTCGCGCTTGTCATCATACTCGGTGCAAAAATGCTTAATAAATTGATTTTAACATTTTTGAAGAAGTAAACCTGCAAATACCCCTGTTTTAATGTAGGCTGGTATGTCATAAATACAGCCGTCGTGTTTTTTTCTGTTAAAAGCAAAATTCCACTTGATTCTTTGTCTTTAGGGTGTAACTTATTGGAAAAAATATCTTGGAATTTTTTCAAAACGTTTTTAGGGTGTCAAATCCAAGATGGCCGCCAAAATACACAAATTCCATTATAATTAGTATTCTGAACGCTATATGAGGTTCAAATTGACGACAATACCCATATTTTCAATACCAAAGAGTTCAAAAACACCTAAATTTAATATGGCAGTCACATTAAACAATAAAAACTTACCGTGCACGTGGTATCCAAGATGGCGTCCAAAATGGCCGCCAAAAAGCTATGTTATGAATATAAACGCTACATCAACACTAATCAAGATGAGAATAGGATTCAGATTCATGGGTGCATGTATATTTTGTGGTACTAGGAACCCAAGTCTGGCATTTGGCAAATCTGGCATCTGGCAAATCCAAGATGGCAGCCAATATGGCCGCCGAAAGCGCTATTAACAGCTAAAAACTAGTAATTTAAGACAAACTACCTGAATTATTAAACTTATGGGGCAATAACATTGTGTTTAATACTTGAAGACAGAAGAAACAAATTCCAACTATTTTGTTTTGCTAGCATGCTTTGAATCCAAGATGGCAGCCACCATAAGTATACTGATAATAGTAAAATCTAAAATGATTTTCACATAGATCCATGTCATCATCATATTTTTATTAATTTAACAAAATAAACACTTCGATGCATCCTTTGGACCCAAAGGAACTCATATTTACCATTTATGTTTAAAAAACATACTTCAAAATTAAGATGGCAGCTTATTTGGCTGCTATAAGCACTAGCAAAAAACCAATAGCAAAAAATGACGATTTTGCATACCTACATTATGTTATACGCATTCGGAGATTTGAATATAAATACAAATGAAGCAACTATAGACACAACTTTGACCCAAGAAACTCATTCTACCATTAAAATTTTTACTAATATGAATCAAAACAAGATGCCAGCTAATATAAAACTTAATTTTTGATAATTATACGAACATTGGGAATTTTGATAAAAACATGAAAACGCCAATATATTTGTATATACGCAAGATATATACTTTTACCAATTTTGTTAAATGTAAAATGCTTCAAATCTAAATTGACCATACTATTAGTCATTTTGTTTTTCAAAACCTAAATGATAAGTTTGTGTCCAAAAGTATTTATCTAGTTGCTTCATTTATTTAATATATATTTATTCAAATTTACGAATGCAAATAACATATACAATTTTGTGTAGATATATGTGAAATATCGTCAGTTTTGGCTATTGATGTTCACAAAACTTAAATGATAGAATGAGTTTTTGTGTCCAAAAGTTTATAGTTGCTTCATTTATATTATCCAGTGTTGGCTATTGATAGTGACAATGACCATATTAATGACCATCTTGGATTTAAGGCATGTTAATTGTAACTTACTTCATGTGTCCAAAAGTATGTTGCTTCTATACTAATGTGTACAACATATATTTAGGTATATGAAAAATTGCCACATTTGGGTTTGAAGGATGTTAAAATTTAAAATGGTAGATATGATTCCTCATGTTTAAAAGTATGTCTAGTTTTTTCATTTATATTTTCATTAAAATTTCCTGATGCGTATAACACATTGTATTGGTATTTTGATTATGCTTGTATACGCAGTCGACATTTGTCACCATTTTTGGATTGAAGACATTTAAAATAATAATAAAAAAAAAATTATACCCCTTGCGTCCCTAGAGGGGAAATGACTACCAACCTGACGATCACCGCAAGAAAGGGAGGTGGCACAATTTGCCTTGTTAGATCTAGGAGCAATTTCACCCTAAACACAAGGCAAAGGGTTCGCTCCGTGATTTTTGAAAAGTGGGAAAAATGGCATTTAGGGATTTAAGGGATATAGAGTATATTGCTTCATTTATAGTTTTATTAGAATTTCCTATCATGCATAACATATGTATATATGAAAAATCACCAGTTTGGGCGATTGATAGTGATTACAATGGCCATATTAGCCGCCATCTTCGATTTGAATTATGTTACCAAAGCAAAAATAATGAGTTCCTTGTGTTCAAAAGTATACAAATGTTTAATTATGCTTTGATTACAATATTATAACATGGATCACATGGCTGTATGAAAAATATACACCATTTTAGAGTCAGTTCTTACGGTTTCATTTGTATTTTCATTCAAATTTCTCATGTGTAATGTATAACATTATGTAGGTATATATATAAAAAAAAACAGTCAGTTTTGGCTCTTGATAGTGCTTACAAGTCATTATTAGCCGCCATCTTGGGGTTGAAGGGTCTAAAAACGAAAGCAATAGACAAGAGCTCATGTGTATTTGCTTCATTTATATTTTCATTCAAATTTTCTGATGCATATAACATAATTATACGTAGGTATTATGAAGAATCGCCAGTTTGGGCTATATCGATTATAAGAGTGCTTATACGCAATTGTCATTTTGACACCATCTTGGATTTGAAACATGTAAACAAAGCAAAATGGTAATTTTCAAGTGTCCAAACTTATAATTTATTTGTAATTTTTTTTATAAAACTTTAAAATTTATGATTTTTGTTATCCAAATTTCCTAATGTGTATAACATAAGAAGTAAATAGGTTATGAAAAATCACCAGATTAAGCAATTGAAAGTGCTTACAGAAGCTATTATATTAGCCACCATTTGTGGATTTGAAGTATGTTTTCTCTCCATAAATGGTAAATGAGTTCCTTTGGTCCAAAGTATACATCTAGGTGTTTTTTTAATTGTTATCAAGTATTGTTATGACATGGATCTATGTGAAAAAACATACACAATTTTACTATTATCAGTGCTTACAGTGGCCGCCATCTTGGATTCAAAGCGTGTTAGCGACACAGAAATGTTTGGAATTTATTTCTTCTGTCAGAGTATTTTCTGCCCCAAATGTTTAATAACTTAGGTAGTTTGTCTTAACTTATCAGTTCTGTTAATAGCACTTTCGGCGGCCCTCTTGGCCGCCATCTTGGATTTGAAGTATGTTAACAAAAAGAAAATGTCAGATGTGGGTTCCTAGCACCACAAGATATACACCCATGAATTTGAATCCTATTCATCTTGATTAGTGTTAATGCAGCGTTTATATTCATAACATAGCTTTTGGCGGCCATTTTGGGCGCCATCTTGGATTTGTTTAATGTGATTGTCATATTGATTGGATTTAGCTGTTTTTGAACTCTTTAGTATCGAAAATGTGGGTATTGTCGTCAATTTGGACCTCATACTGCGTTCAGAATACTAATTTTAAATGGAATTTATGTATTTTGGCGGCCATCTTGGATTTGACACCCTAAAAACGTTTAAAAAAAATTCCAAGATATTTTTTCCAACATGTTACACCCAAAACACAATGAATCAAGAGGAATTTTGCTTTTAACAGAAAAAACACGAAATTACATTGTAGCCTACACTATTTTGTTAATTAGGCACTTGTAAACTTTGTTTGATGTGATAAATATAAGGTTAGTAGTGTATTCAATTACATGCCCTTGGATGCAATAATGAAATTATGATAGTAAATAATGAATAATGTATACTATAATGAAATCAGACCTCGCCACCTTTTAAAAATCCCCAACAGGAAACTAAGAATCAACTTCCATTGGTCTTATGCCGGTTGGCTAACGTCCACTGTTGGACATCGGGGGAGGGGGTGTTGCCCAACGGTACATTATGTCTATCCTTTGAGTTTGCGGTGTTTTGTTTTTCAGGTTTCATCACAATTTATGATAAATTTTGAAATTTCTGTGCACAGAGCACAGATATAACAGTGAAATCATGGGTGATCACCAGCAAGACGTGTATCTTGAAAATAATAATAGGATACAACCTATACAGAAAGAAACTCTCTGAAAGATAACAATCTTTGTGTAAGTTTGTGTAAGCTAAACATCTATGAACTTGAAAGATTGGTTTTTCATTCTCTAAGATTAATGTTAGTGAGCAATAAGGTAATGTTTTGAAAAAAAAAGTCCATTTGGTCTAATCTACCTTTTACTTTAATAGATCACGCAAAAAGTTGGTGGCGCTGAATGATATTTGACGGAAAAAATGTTTGATTGTTAGGCATAAAAAAATATGTTTGTTTGGCGTAACGGAGAAAAAATATCAGGGTCGGTCGGTCAGATTTTTTTTAATTTTTTTTTAGATCTTCTCAATGTTTTACTCTAAAATGAATACAAGATGCTACTATTTAAAGTTTTTCAATGACATAGCAAAGATTTTAGTTTACTTGTTGTAGTTGCTTTGTTGTCTTGTTTTGTTATTTTTTTCGTCTTTGTGTTGGTAAATTTTTTTTTAATTGTGAATGAAAATAATGGGTCGGTCGGCAGAATATTTTTTTTATTTTGTGCTAATTGCATATAAACTTTTGAGTCGGCAGGGTTTTTTTAGGGTCGGTCGGGTTATGCCAAACAAACAATTTTTTATGCCTTAGCTGCTTTTATTTACTAATTTTTCAAAATTATGTGAGTAACATTTGTTTTTGTTTCGGAGAAAAGGATTGGAACGCAATCTGGCATGGGCAATTGAGTTAAAGAAAATAAATGCATTATAGTTGTCAGGTTGTCATATATGGTTGTCAGGTCTACTCTTAACTCCTCCCTTGCAGCCTCCTCCCAGAGGATCGCATACCTGCGGTAAATGCAGGTCATGTGCTCACAAATTACACGACAACAGGTCTTTGATAAACAGTTTATCGGTTCGAAATGTAAGTTGTTTTTCTGTTATATCTTTGATGTTGGCACTGCGGCGATAAGATGTCATAGGAGGGTTAGAAATAGCTTCCTTGCATTTCTGAGAAGAGTTACGTATAGGTAAGTGGTGGTGGTGGTGGATAACACGGGAGAGCTTGGGAAGAGATGGGCGATATGTGATAACCAAAGGACCCGGTCAAGACTTTTGTTGGAGTCTTCAACCGTGGGCTTGAGGGCTTTTGACCTGATGACCAATGTTTTTGGTTTGCCTTTCAACTAGACTATTTGGGGTCAGAGACTCTGACATTGAGTTTGTCCCAGGGGCGGCGCCAGGGGGTGGCGGGGGGGGGGCGCCCCCTGAGATTTTCAAAATATAGGAAAAACAGGGTTTTTTGCGCAAAAATTAGGGGTTTTAAACCAAAATGAGTTCATTTTGTACTGTTTCGCCCCGCCCCCCCCCCCATGATGTTTCGCCCCTCCTATGATTGTACCCTGGCGCCGCCCCTGGTTTGTCCTGGGTAGAGCAGATTCTGTTGAGAAGGAAGGCCATGCAATAGGAAAAGCATTGCAGGATTCAACAATATGTTGAAGTTCTTCAGGGCCATGTGTCAAAAGCAAGAAGACACTATCTATGTATCAAATCTAGACAAGGGGTTTCCTAGGAACTGATCTGAGAAGACGATTCTCCAGCAGCCCAATGAAGATGCGGGATGGCCATGGAGGGAGCCATCTTCGTTCCCATCGATGTTCCAAGGATCTTCAGGTAATGTTCATCATTAAAAGTGAAGTTGTTTTCTTTGTCCTCCTTCTTTAAGTTATTCATATTTATTTACTTTTCTTTTCCCCTCTTCGCCCATCTTTCTCCACCCTTTCTTCTATATTGTTAATTTTTGTGTTTCTCTCCTTCCCCTGCCTGGGTGTTTTTCCATAGGCCCTTGCTTACTTTTCTGTTATGGACCTGCAGCCATATTTATTTTAGCTGCTCACTCCTTTGCTGTATCTTTAATATAACTATTTGTATACATTCCCCTCATGCATATCCATCAAGCCCATCTTCTTGTGTTCATATTAACAGGACACACCCCCATAGTTCCCTCTCTGCCGCGCCAATACTAGATGGGCATGTAAGGGGGGTTCCAGGGCACCCCCCCAGTACTTAACCCAACCAACTTTTTGGATGCCTTTTGGGGTCCTAAACAATTTCAGATGTTAACAGTGAAAAAAGTGGTGCTCTTGAGAATCCAGATGGCCGCCAATATGGCCGCCAAAATGGTTGCAAATTTAAAATAATGTCATATATCGGCATAAAAATCGGATAAAAAAAGATAAATGAATCATTAAATATATGCTTTTTATCTTGCCACAATTTTTTTTTAATTTAATTAAAAAATTTTTTTTGTTGTTTTTTTTCATTTTTGTCAATTTCCAGTGTACTACTATACATCAAATTCAACCTTGGGCATCCATTATGGCGCCCAAAATTGAAAATTGATGAAAAGTTCATATATTGTCCCAAAATAAATCATAAAAAACAAAGCAAACCACAAAATATGTGTAAGGATCTTAATCAGAAAACCCATGCTATGATACTAGCAATGTTATTTAATTCAAACCAAAATGGCGGCCAAACATCATTTGGAAGATGTATTGATACATGAAGATATTGCCAATTTTGTAGGAGTTAAAGTATCTTTGAAAGAGGGTCACATGTCCGCCATATGAAATTGTATGCGTGTTACCGTAAACCGAAATGCCAGGCCATTGAGGATTTTTAATGGCAAAGTCAGATAATCATCACTTCAATCTACCCATTTATTCATATTTTGCAATAGTATGACTGAATATATTACAGCTATGGCAATCAGAGATTTAAAAGGCTTAAAGGCGGCCATATTGGCGGCCAACTTGATTTGAAGCAAGATGATATTACAAATATGTTTTGCTTAAAAACTAACATGGCCCATGATCAGTGTCTTGTGGTTCTTTACCATATTAACTCATTATTCTGGCAAAAACTCTGATTTTATTACAATTTTCCCATTTTGTCGGCCATTGGGATGTTTTTGGCCGCATCTTGGATTTGAATTAAGTTAACATTGCTAGTATGCATAAGCATGGGATTTTGATTATCCTTACACAATATTTTGTGGTTTCTGTGTTATATTTATATTATTTTGCGCGACAATATATGAACTTTTCATCATTTTTCAATTTTGGGCGCCCTATGGATGCCATATTTGACTTTGATGCTATAACAGTACATGAAATGACACAAATGGAATTGAACAAAGCTTAAAACGCATATATTTAATGATTTAATTTATGCTTGATCCAATTTTAGGCCGATATATGAACATTAATTATTTATATCAGGCTTCGGATGGTGCAAAGACATCTTTGTATGTACAGTTTCGGGAAAAGTTCCCGGATGTAATCAATATTATTTTGAATATTGATCCGATCCGGGCATTTTGGACGACTGGTAGATTTTGGACTACAATCCTGTCAACGCAAGGTTTGACTTGGTCAGTCTGTATTTAAATAATAAATAATATTGAATGTCTTTTTTCGTATGCTACAAAATATATTGAACTCGCTAGAAAAATATTGTACTCGTCTTGGACTCGTACCAATATTTGTCTAGCTCATGCAATATATTCTTGTATCATATTTTTTTTATTTTTTTTATGGTTTTAATAATTATTTTAAATTGACAATTTTTGGAGGCCATATGGCGGACATCTTGAATATCTCAAGCGCACTCACTTTTTTCACTGTAACATCTGAAATGATGTGTTAAGGACCCCAAAAAGGCAATCCAAAAAGGTTGGTTTGGTTAAGTACTGTGGGGTGTTTGCACGGGGAAACCACCCTTTTACATGCCCAACTATACGTGTTTCTCCCCCAGTAGCGGATTGAGCGCACGTTGTACACAAGGGGGTGAAAACGCATTCAAAACCAGTAGTCCGTGCTGGGCGCTGACATTTTGAATATTGCACGGAATAATTATCAGTTTGGGTGCTTGTATACACACATAATGTCAATTCGATACAAACAATCCGCCAAAATATCAGTTGTTGGATGTTGGGTGCTATTGGGTGGTTAAATTTTGTCCTACCCATGGCCCACAACGAATGAAATGAATTGATTTAAATAAACCGCCCAATGAATACATCTGTTCCCTAAGCGCGCATTTCATTATGAGAAAAAAGAGTAGTCTGAGAACAATGATCCAGGTACACTATTATTACACCTGCCACCTCTAACCATACATTTAATTGTATCACTACGATTAGTGTATATGCAAGCGGCACCACAGTAGTGGAATAAGCGGAGGCAGCCATTATTGCTTTCTATTGTTGTGAGTGTTTTTCGTTGTGGTCGGCAAACACAACAATTCGAGACGGTGAATTTCTAAAGATTAACGTTTTGCCTCTCTATTTATATATAGAACCGCTTTTGGTTGACATACCACACTGCACTTGCTCTGTATAGTATTGCATTAGTAACATTGTATTTTGTCTTACAGTTCTATTTGTGCTTTACGCTCTTTTTAAACTGTTTGCAATATGTCCTTATTCATGATCGTTTGAAGCAATGCTCGTAATTTTATTTATTCTCCTTCATTCATTAAAAACTCCTTCATTCATTAAACACTACGAAGAAGTACACAAAACCCCGGACATTGTTTGGAACCCCAAAAAGCATGGCAAACATACAAAAAAAAATACAATCAAAAACATTCAAATACAATAAGCAACAGAGCATCAATTCAAAATAAATGAAAGATTAAAAATAAGGGAAAGGCAATAGTCTATATTAAATCGTGTATTTTTTGTGATTTGTGTCCATGATAAAGACAAGTTTATCTGTCAGTTTTTTTTTCGGTTTCATTTTTGAGATTGTAGACCCCTGGTCTTTTTTTTTCTCCGTGCCCTGTAATTTATTATAGTGAACTTTGTCTCATTGTAACATTGTGTGTTTCGTTTTTGCTGTTATGTTTTGTGAATCTTTAATTCTTAAGTCCACATTGTCTGGTCCTGTAACAGCCCTTTGAAGCTCTGCTCCACGGCTTTTTTCTGTTTACCGCAATTTCCATTGCAGTACAATATCGTGTTTTTTTGTTTGTTTTGTGGTCTTTAATTAATTCATTAAAGTGCACTTTGTTTTCTGTCTTGTCCTTTCCTTTAACCTTTTCATCATCACCCGCCCTGGTCTTGTTTCCTGTTTCCCCTATTCTCCCTCATACAAGGCTCCATTTAATAACCCCATTTATTGTACCCAGATATCAATAACAACCACTCTCCTATACTCCAGCCACTCATCTGGATTATCCCTGCGCTACTTCAGCACCGCCAATCCCCTGGCCCAATCCATTCGAATCCTATAACAAACCGATTACAGGACATTGAAAAAAGACAAACGAATGACAGGCAATTTCCTCCCTGAAGAATGACTGACCACCAATCACACAACACAGAGATACCAACTTCCATGACGTCCGAAATCATCGTTTTTGTTAAGATGTCAAAAGAGTCATCAGCATAAATTAGCCTAGCAATGTATTGTTTGTGTGTAAACAAAGCTCCTTGACACCTACCCAATAGATATTTATTCAAATCACTTAATATTGACTCTGACATGTCTTTTCACGCTATATCATGTCATGAACAATTGTGGTCAAGAAGGCCTTGGTCAACAATCAATAATTGCAGTGATTTCAGTTGATTTTCAGCAGCTGCATGTATATTTTTCCGGTAACGCACCCTGCCATGCAATTGCGTTTTTCCGTTTTCCGTTCTAGAAGCGCCTATGTGCCTCTCTTCCAGCTTGCTGTGTGAAAACCATACATTTATACATTTGAGAATGCATATACTGGCTTCCTCTAATAATGCCATTATTAATACGGAAACATTCCATACCCAAGCCTACAAACGCACAATAGTTGGGGACGTTGGTGGTGGTGGGTGGGGTGTGTGTGTGTGGGGGTGTGGGGCAGTTTCCATACTTTACTCCTCGCTATATACAAAAAAGCAGCCTTTTTTGTCTCTCCGTTGCCACAGCGGCGGCGGAACGTTGAGTGGAGGGGCCACTTGACCTTTATCTGAGGCAATTTCAATATTTACTATAGTTTTTATCGTGCACTAGCCCGACGTGATATTACAATAAAGGTGCAACGGATATTTCACATATCAGGTTCCCTAAAAAATCGAAAGTCCTGATTTTGGCCCTGATGTAAGCTTTCCATCATATGCCCTATCTGAAAGGATTAAGCTGAGAACTGTTTCTTTGGTAAAACTTTCGAAATTTTCAATTTGGTATAGGCGCAAATACGAAATTCACCCTATGTTTTTTATCGAACTATGACGCACATTAAAATCACCTTTTTCTCTCTTTTAGACATTTCTGTAGCCAAATACAAGTATGAAATCTATTGCAGTGGTCCTATTCTATATGTAATTACTATTCTGAACTAGAGTTGGGTGCCTCAAAATCTCTCGTTGCACCTTTATTTCGAAAAGTTTGGGGAGCAGGCTCATGGCACATGGCCCCCTCCCGTTCCGCCGCGCTGAAAATGTATCATATTCATCGCTGGTTTCAGGGCTGGCACACTCCACCTCCGATGCTCTCACTTATCAACGTCTGAACAGTACCATCAATGACAGAAGTGGGGTGCATATCAGTTTCGATGAGTATAACATGCAGGCTTCATGCTTTAACTCATTCCCTAACTGCCCTTGCCTCTAACTGGTAAGCGACTAGATGGTTGCAGACTATAATCGCTCCCTTGAAGATTTTCCTTAATGGCAAATCCTCCAGCAGGAGTCCATCACTGAGGACGTTCCACAAGGCTCCATTTTGGGCCCTTCATTCATTTTTTTTATTGGCGAATGACATCACCTAGGTCCTTTCAAACACTTCCATCTCGTATGCTGACGATGTCACCCTCGTGTAAGTCTTAAGAGATAGGATTACAGCCGCTGCGGGCTGCTGCCTCTCTTAAACCGTGAACGAACTGAGTGTTCCCCCCAGAGAGAGTTTTCTAGCTACCATAGCAACATGTACGGAAATGACCCGTGATTTTGTAGACGGTCATTTGGGTACAGTGCTGAAAACAAATAATGCATACAGCACTCAATGGAGAACACTAGACAGATGGGTGGTAGGACACTCAGTCACACGGACATGTAGGAATTATGACACCTGACCTAAGCAATATCGTAAACAGTATTTCCTAATGTTCTTTCGGCAGCCAAAAAGAAAATCAAGGTCGTCATCACATCCAATCGGAGAGATGCGCAAGACAACCATAAGCCAACCATACTACCCTCAAATTCTTTAGTACAAAACTCTAGAGGGCATAGAACCAGATATTAAAAAAATAATGATTATCGCCGATATCTGCGATTATCGAAAAACCAATGTTTGTCGCCAAAAATAAATAAATAAAATAAATAAAATAATCGTGAAACTGTGTTTTCCTCGGGCTGTGTTTTTCACTCGATAAACCCTTGATTTTATACTGTTTTTATCTACGGATAAACTAGTTGATTGAAAAAAACCGTGTTTTTATCAAACTATAAGTTTATCACAGCGAAAACAATGTTTATCGCTGATAAATCGTATTCTCCAAACCTTAAAATCGAAACCAATTAAATCTATCTTAAACATTTATTTTTTCTTTGTTTCATTTCCAAGAAAACAATCAAATAGGATCTTTAAAATCTTTATCGACAAACAAATGCGTTTTTGAAAAAAAACAGTAAATTCAAAACTGCATCAAATTATTAAAATAATTAAAAACTTGTTTAAAAAAAAAATAACATATAGATTATCACCTGATGATCAACCGTGTTTTTCGAAGAGAAAAAAAACATATCCGTAAAAGAAGTTTTCCAAAAACAAAATAGCAAAAAGCAATGCAGCGGTTTTCGAAAAACCTTCGGTTGACAAATAGAGTTTTTTCCCCGAAAACGATATTCATCGCCGATACACGGCGTTTTATAAAAACGAAAATGAATATATATACTTATCGGCATAGTTTTTTTAAGTTTATTGGCTCATAAGCGTCTGGGGTAGAAAAATGATGGCGCTAAGCGAATTTGGGAGTCGGGTGCCTGTCGGGGTGCGACAAAAGTTGGCGTAATACATAAGCTTTTATATTAGGCCAACTTCGATCTTATTTCATTCAACTCTGACGCTTGGATCGTCTCATCAAAATCTCATGAAAGTGCATCGAGGAATTTTTGGATTGTTATTATTGTTTTGTTTTGCTTTATGAAGCCCCATGAATCGAGATTTGCATTAAACACCTGTAAATCCACGTGTTTAGATTTTTGCATCACTTTTTCTACAAAACACAAACGGGAAGGATACCCACGTTTTGGTTAGGTATCTGCATTTTGACAGAACCTAAATACACTACCATTCAGGAATAGGAAGCGGTCATTAAAGGCACTATCGGTGATTTGCTAAATCAGAAAATCGAAAACAAAAAATAAAATCAAAAATCAGATTTTTGCATGTCTGTAACAAGTATAGGTATCCTAACATACCCTACATATGGTAAGACTGAAAGCAACCTAATAAAGTTAAAATCGGATATTTTAGTCGTAACGCCCCCTGCGGGTTCGGGGCTTAGAATAGTCCCGCTGTATCCCGGCATGTCGTAAAAGGCGACTAAAAGGGATCCCTGCGGGTGCGGGGAGAATAGGCCCGCTCGTAGTTATATGGAACTTGTATTATGATAAGATTAGACTTAACGTATTTAAAAGATTGTAATATTATAAGGTGTTCCATTGTATATTGTATAATTAATGTAAGATGTACTTGAAAGTGTTAAAATTATAATGTGATATTTAGTATAACTTGTATTAGTAGCTTAAAATCAGTGTCAGTTTGGGTATAATGCTCAAGTGAATTACGTAGTTAAACTTTTTCAAATACATATATGAGACCATCTATTAACCTATTTGCCTTTGTATTGATTTACTAGTATCTTGTTCTTTTTAAAAGGGATCTCGTGTGTTGCGTTTCTGATGAATCAGTATTTGAAGGTGTTGACATTTTTGCTTGATACATGTATTATGAATTTATCAGTATATCTATTTGAGCTGTGTTTTTTTTTGTAGATGTTGTTTTTCTTATGTGGAATGTTGCAATAATTGTTTATCTTGTTTGATACATGGATGGGCGATGAACTGTTTCATTGTATGATGGTCTCGTTATTATATTCTAATTTGAATTTATTGAAATGAAGTTTGTAATCATTGCGTCGTCATGTGATGTCTGATAGTTTTATCTTAATGACACGATATGACACAATTGTTTGAGTTACGTCGTTAAATTTTAATACTCACACTCACTCACTTTAGTCGTAACTGTCCGTACGCACACTTACTGCAACTCGCAGGCCTACTTCAATGGAGAAAAAAAAAGATTCAACACCTTTGAACACTGCTGTTTTTCTTCTTCTGTCAATTTTTTCGTTACAAAAAGTAACTCATGATAATGGGCTATTCCAGAAAAAAATGCCCCCCATAGAGGGCAAAAATTTTGTTCACAAGATATCTGGAATTCCTTGGCTATCCTTCCAGGAATTATCTGGAATGCCAGACGCTACCTTCTGTAATTACCAGTAATTTTAGACACTAACCTTCCGTAATTCCAGGAATTCCCAAACTACCAATGTAAAAGAACATGGAATCTAGATGATTATGGTTAGGGGTATAGAGGTGTTGAAAATATTGATTTTGCTGAGAATTTTCCTTGTGGAAAATCTGTAAAATAAAAAACAATGGAATTCAGTCACCCTCATACCTAAAATGGCTGGATTCCCACCTGTATTAGGACATTAAATTCTGCAAATTCCAGCTTTCAAAAGTACAAAAAGTCCGGAATTCCGGCGCCCTCTAGGGGGGGGGGGGGGGGGGGCATTTTTTTTGGAATAGGGCCAAGGCTACAGAAGTAGCCTTCATTTTAAGATGATGATGACGACCGCCGATGACGACTATGACGACACGACGACGACGACGATGACGTGATGATGATGATGCTGACGACAGATGTTGATGATTATTATATGATGATGATTACTTCATGCGATGATTATGACGGACGATGACAAAGCCTTTGCCGTTTGCCTGCTTCTGCTGACCCTGCAGATGACTGATGCTAGGCTGATGACGACTGCTGCTGCTGCTGCTTCCAGCAGCTTCTGCTCGGCGCTGACGAGATGGATCCCGCTGACATGCAAGAAGGCCGCTGTACGCTGACATTTTTGATGCATAATGATGAATGATGATGCTGATGCTGCTGATTCCGCTGATGCGGCTGCTAGCCGCTGCCGCCTGCGTCTGCTGTTTGCTGCACACCTATATGCTGCGGCTGCTGCTGCTTCTCCTGCTGCTGCTTCTGCTGCTCCCGATGACCCCCCCCTGCCGCTGCTGCTACTGCTGCGCTGCTGCTGCCGCTGCGTGCTGCGACCGCACGACCCCGACTTGACGCCGACGATGATTGACGCTTTTAATTTTTCATTCCTGTCACTTCCCCCACTGCAACGCTCACCACAATTCTGCCTCTAGATGGCGGCAGCATCATGGCGGGCTATGAGGCGATTCGTGTGGCGTGCTGGAGACTCCAGTGACTTTTCTACATTTCAGGACCTCCTCAACGCGTATTGTAAGTGTTGTACCGTTAGTAAGCATATTTGGCTCGTCTCAAGTTAAAAATGGTAATTGTTTATAGTTTTTGTAATGCAACACCTGAGGCGTCAAGTCAACATGCCTTGAACTGAAAGGTGGTGGAATTCGGCAGGTATACATCTCACTCAGCATGCTCATCGTGAATGATTATGTATGCGACATGGCACAAAGGCACAAGCCCCTCGCGAAATTTCAATTTGAATTGGGGATGCCGGGACTTTTTCTATTTTGTCATCAATATAAGAAGTGTTTGGGTATCATTGTATGTTTAAAGACTAAAAATATTTATTTGAGTTTCTTTTAGAATACAAAAGTAGATTCATTAAAGGTCCATGGCCCGATTGCTAATAGGTCGTCCCCAAAGCCCCAGATTTTACCCGGAAGTGGTCAACATTTTGGTATCAGAAGAAATCTACTATTTTTTCTCATTTACCATGTAATCTCAGTAGCCAAGGATGTTTGATTTGGAAGTTATTAGTGAAATGTGCCCCATTTTGGTCGACCAATATTATTTACCCAGTACTACTCTATGGGGCTTACAAATCACGTTTTTAGCTCTCCGCTCAACAACATAGTTGAATATCGGTGTGAATTTTCCAGATGTGGTTTTGGAGTGAAATGCCAATCCTATTAGATGAATACTTTATGTACTTAATTCGGGCCATCCACCTTTAAAAAGAACCCTACTCACTACAGAATTAAAATCACACACAGTTATAAATGAAGTTAATCTGTTACCTGGGTTCTTTGCAAAATTGCAATTTCTAGCTCAATAAGGCTGGTGAGTCCCAACGCAAAAAAGATTCCAACCTGCGTGCCCGTGCACATTGCCATAAACCCGTGTACAGAGATCAAAAATGCTATTAAGTTAGCTGCTAATGACCCCCCGCTAATGACAATACAATTTCCTTAACCACCGCTCCCATTTGACGTAAAGAGATTCGACAAGCTTCGGAAACCATCAGATCCCTTGCCAGTGATGTCATCAGGTCCGTGGCTGGGTCAATACGCCTGCGCGATGCGATTCTATTCCTGTGCTTAATTTCCGAAGTTCGCTGAAGTTCAGTATAAGGCTTAGTGGTCGACCCGATGTCAAAAAACTGATTTTTCTTCCAACCGTTCCGATCTGAATCTTTAAATCTTTTACATGGTTAAGAAGGAAAAACTTTACCAATAATGCTAAGCCCAATGAAAATCTTGCGATATACCTGGACATATTGAATGTAAAATTTTTACCTGCGTGACCCGAGGGTGCACCATCGCCAGGGGAACGCTGCCATTTTTGGCGCGTGTAATTGCTTTTTAAAGTAAGTCACGCGGAACCATTGTGTAATTTGGATTGTCAGTCACCCGTAATTTACATCCATATGCAATGCGACTCAGGGGCGGCGGGGGCGCTCAATTCAAACATTTGAACGACATTCCACTCAGAGAGCGCTGCCCACTTCAAAACTCTCTGGGACTATTTGGAAAGATAATTTCTAAAGAAATGCCATGGTGCCAAAAATCACTTCCATCACTTCCCTCTGATTGGTCAATAACGGCTCTTCCAAGTCACCTCCCTGGAGTGAAAGATTACCTTTGGAGTGAATGATGAAGTCAACAAAACTTGCGCTTTGCAGCAAATACTCACTGAAATGATTTTCTTTTTACATCAATCTCATAAAACTGTATCCTGCTGCTGTATCTCAAGAAAATATCTTGAGATCAATCAAAAATTGATTACTTATAAGAAAACTTCCAGCACTCCACATAGACGGGGTGGCATATAAGTTCACGCCAGTCGCAAGAGTGTGTGTGCCAACATTTCAAACCCACTGCGCCCGCAGAATACGGAAGTTATCAATCATTTTTTGTCCGGAAATTTCAGTGTTGGCTTGGCGACTTTTTATCATTTATTCTGATTACCTGTTTCAAATGTTGTGTCCAAGTACATCTTTACATGAAGTTCAAAATTTAAAAAACCAATTTCAAATAAAAAAAGAAAAACGTAAAAAAAATAAAAAAAATAAAAAAAATAAAAAAAATAAAAAGTTTTGTTATTGAAAAGATAACCCTATTGCTATAAAGGTTAAAAAAAGTGGACGATCCTGTCTTTGGGCCACGATATATAAGGTGAGAAAAATACTTTTCCATCAGATTTACGCTAGCCGACAATTTTAATAGCTTCCCGTTCAGCTTTTTTCCAACAGGTAGAATCTTGGAAAGGAGGGCAGGGCTTCGTTTTATGAGGGAAATTATGGGTAAAATAACAATCTTTTGAAAAGTGCTAAAAACAGCGTTTTCGGCAAGGTTTTTGGCTCGAAAAAACACTAACCTGTTATCGACGTAGCTATAAATCTGTTACTAGAAAACAAGGTTAAATTGTTGGACGGAGGGCAGGTGGGCAATCGATTTATGAGGGAAATTACGGGGTAAAACTGAAACACCGTTGCAAAAGAAATGCCGCCCTTTGCGCTGAATCATGGAACTCAAACTCCCGAGAAAGTGAGCGCGCATTGTTGATTTTTTTAAGGATTTGCTTTATCGCGTCGCTGATGTATAAAAGTCCCGAAAAAATCTACAGGTGAGTAGAGCAGCTATCCAATAGCGGAGAACGAAGTTTGTTTTTGTCGAGCGTAATGCCCGCGTAATGGAAGTGCGTGAAGCACTCGTGGTCTTGTGTGTCAAGGATCGCAGTACAATAAACGGGATACACGCTATACGCATTTGATTTGGACGCCTTTTGCCCATCCATAGCCCAGAATGCATCGAAGGGAGGGAGTGTCGAGGTTCGGTAACAGCCACAACCCGACAGCGGCTGCTAGCTTCAATGGCGATTTCCGTTGAAAGTGGACCAAAAGCAGGTAAAACTACTTTTTTTGAGCAAAATACCTGCAAAATATAATTTGGATCCAAAACACATGGGAGCTATTTATTTAACCTTGATGCTAAAGAATAAACTTGATGCTCAACTATAAAATATTAATAACCAGGGGTGAAACGCTTTCAAAACCAGTCGTCCGTGCTGGGCTCTGACATTTTGAATATTGCAACGGAATAATTAATCATTTGGGTGCTTGTATACACACATATGTCAATTGCGATACAAACAATCCGCCCAAAATATCAGTTGTTGTATGTTGGGTGCTATTGGGTGGTTAAATTTGTCCTACCCATGACCACGCAACGAATGAAATGTCACATCAAGGTTCGTCTGATTTAAAATAAACCGCGCCTCAATAATACTCTTTTCACCACTAAGCGCGCATTGCATTATGAGAAACAAGATATCTGAGCACAATGATTCCATGTACACTATTATTAAACCTGGCCACCTCTAACACTACATTTAACCCTAACGGCGGCCGAGAGCATTGAAGCCAACGAAAACGGGTAAACCCGGGTCGGAAAATGCGTTTCTTTGCATCTGGGCCGTCAACACGATTTTGGTCGGCAATGACTCTCATTGGCGTTTTCATTGCATCTGGTACGTCTTCACGTAATGACGGCTATTCGTTTCTGTGCATCTTCTGGGCGTCTGGCCCCGGCGAATGACGCATGCGTTTTCGTTGCATCGTCTGGGCCGTCTTCCCGAGAATGACGCGATGCGTTGATTGGCATCTCGGCCGTTATTTGACTGGAAATGAGGCGATGGTTTTTCCGCTGCATTTTTGGGCCGTCTTGCCCGCAGAAGGCGCAATGTTGTTCATCAGGCGGGTGACACTGTACAATGCCCCATAGACAATTTCGATTTTAGATGGTGATAGCGCCTACCATTTTCGATAAGCTATTGGGTTAATTTGCAGAAAACTAGTCATGACGTAAACTGGAGCATGACTACATAATAGCGCCACGCACTACTATGATGTAGCGTAATAGCGCCTCTCACGACTGGCTAACTATAAGTACAACTTTCATGCCGATCAGTGTGTTATTTATTATTTATTTACTTATTTATTTATTTATTTACCCTGTTTTTTTATTGCATTTTCATTCACTGCATGTTTTTCGTGCACCTGGCCCCCGTCTTTCCCCGTTAAATGGCGGGCCGATGTTTTTCCGTTGCATGGGGGCCGTCTTCCGGGAAAATGGCTGCTATGTGTTTCGTTGATCTGTGCGTCTTCCGGAAAATGGCGCGATGTGTTTCGTTGCAATTGGGCCTGATTGACTTTACGCTACTATTCCTGTGGCCGGGAAAAACGGCCGAGCTTCAATGAAACGCAAGCTTTGGCTC
>JAMKCH010015903.1:0-24174 GCA_023653785.1 Ophioderma brevispina
TCTCTTGGAAGAACATTTCTGTAGCCAATACAAAGTAAGAAATCTATTGAGGTACATGAAATTTTTATTATGACACAATATTTGGGTGCCTCAAAATTCTCGTCGTTGGACTTTTAAAGAACTATCAGTGATATATCTGAAAAGAGTCAAAATATTTTAAATTTGCAGAATAGCTTAAAATTGAAGAATAAGCCTGTAGAATTCCTCATATGTTATACTACCTTTTCCTTCTTCCCACCGACGAATTGACCAAAAACAAAGCAAACATCAGTTTTCAAAGATCCGCACTCTCCATTGCAAAATTACGTGAGTAGTAACATCCGATTTTGTCCTTTTAGGTTGCTTTTGGTCATTTGTCAGGGTAAATGTTTAGGATCCCTATACTTGTTACAGACATGCAAAAATCTGATTTTTATGCTTTTATTTGATTTAACAAATCACCGATAGTGCCTTTAAGCTGGAAGGCATGGTGGGAAAAGTGGGGATCTAGGAAGCTCCTTCCCGTGAAATTTGGCCATGTTGGAGGAAATTTTGTTTTTCAAAGAAATACTTTAATGAGAACCCTTACAAACGAATATATTATACAATATACTCTATGAAATCATTATTGACCACATATCGAGTGGTTTTCATGAAAAACAAAATCATATTAACCATACACAATGATTAAAAATATCTGGTCTGACCTGCGCTATTTAAAATTCGCGCTATTGTAAAACGTGTTATGCGATACGTCGGCACGTTTGCGTCATAACATGCCATGGGAAATGTACATTATAAAGGCGTCATCACGTGGGAAGGTGTTTGACGCTAGTGTGCCGTCAGTATCGCATTACACTAACCTATCCCATATCCTACGCGTAATTTTCAAATAGTGCATGGTCAGACCCAAATGTTTTTAATTAGTTTTATGGTTATTTATATTCAGTTTTTTTCCACAAAAAAAAAAAAACCACAAACCACTCTGTAAGTGTTTCAATAATTATTTTTATAGCGTATATTGTTAAGTTATTCTTAGTACGGTTCCTTTAAGAAATGGGGAAATCCATGAGAAATGAGACTCACTTTCCTTACCGCGGAAATATGCATTTTTTCCTGCCCTTCTGGAAGGGATTTAACCAGAGGCAGCTTTCTAATTTCGGGTTGGGGTGTGTAGCGGTTACTCACACAGAAATGTAAATTGGGAAGATCCTGGGATGGCTAAGTGGGAGAGTAATGTATCTTGGTTTTGATGCAGGGAAATAGCTATTACGCTGTATTCTTTTTTTTAAAAATCCTGAACAGGCATGGTTTTCTGTTCATGTAACCCCGAATCCTATCATGTCTGTGCAATCCCGCTATTCTCTAAATCCAAATTTGCTGTTTATTTTACAGTTAATCCCTGGTGTGACTAACACCTCTCCATGCGTACCTAACAAACGTATCGGACAAAGCCCCCCCCTCAACCAATACAATTTCAAAGACCTCACATGGCCAAGAAGATGCAGGCGAGTGGCCGTACTGCACCGGTGGTAGCCTGTGTTGCCGTGCGCCCTCACCCGAGAGAATGGGCAAGAGTTCCATCCGTTAGCGTTGTGCGCCAAGCTTGGATGATGACTTGGAGCACTACACACATCAAGCACACATAAGTGGAAATATGAAAAACTTACCACATGAACCACCGAAAAGGTAGAGCTGTAGGTCAACGTAACTGCTATTTTCTTTTTTTTCCCAGTCGGGGCCTTTTCAAAAGGTGGGTGACTCAACATTGCCAACATACCTTGGCGTACTTTTCGCATATACCCTTTCCACATCCAGTCATGCATGTAAGACGCATTGCCATGATTTAACTTTGATGAGGAACGAACGACGCGGGTTTTAATTTGGGGGCTATGGGTTCTCGCATTCTCACTGCCCAAATCTGACCTGTCTCACCCCATCTGTGTTGAGTCCATCTAAATTGCTGGACAGGCTGCTTAAAGCCATAACATAAGATATGATTTAATTTAGTCCAAAGTGATGCTTTTATTTTACCAAATTTCTGGGATACCAAAATCTTATGTTTTTCTCCAGGAGTATAGCTATTTGATTCTGCAAAGCATGCCATCCTTCCACTTTAGCGGCGTAGGGGGGGTCCGATGGGCAAATGGACTCTCCCCCACCATAACAGAAGAATTTTGAAAATTGAACTCCCAATTGAAGCTTATTTGTAAACCATTTTCCCACTTTTTTTTGGATGGAGACTCGACAAATAGGGCTGGATATATTGCTCACAGGACCATGCTGGTGCTGTCTGTGGTTCAGGGACTGATCATATACTGACATTTCACAGTGGGGGAATAATGGTATTACCCATATGACATCCCACTTGGCAAAACCATCTTTAGTTCCGAATTCTGCTGGTCACTTTTTAGCACTGCTGCGGGTTGCTCCTGAATTCTTTCCCCTCATTACACCCATTGCTGTGCACTGCCACTGGACTGCTTTCCCCTCAGGAGATCACCGTAAAGGGATTGCTTGGCAACCATAAAATCAATGCCCTGATATCTAGGCCACGACACTAACAAACCATGTGGTTGAAATCTACCTCCCTCTCCTCTCCCCTCCCCCTCCCCTGCATCTCCTCTTTCTCTCTCTTTCTTCTCTTCTCTCTTCTCTCTCTTTGCCTCTTTCTCTCTTTTTTTCTTTCTTTTCTCCCTCTCTCCCCCCCCTCCTCTCTCACACACACACACCTCAGTAATTTCCCAGCAGTGATGACATTTCTGGGAACCAGGTCCCAGTTCCTGCACTTTCTGGTACATTAGGTTTTCACTAGCGGTACTTCGGTTTTTGCTAAATTGGCCTTGTGTACCTCTACCAAATTCTAAAAGTGCCAAACCCTTTTTATCTATCTCCCTCTCCCAGAAAATCATCAGTGAAAATTTCTTGATTGCTGCTAATTTCCTGTCTGACGTGTTACACAGTTAAGCTGGGGTTTTCAGTCGGTGTTTTGTCTATATGGGGAAAATTTGCTCTTTCTGGATCAGACCGTGAAAAATCTAATCTTTCTTTCTACCTCCATTATTGCTTCAACCAAACAAATCCGTATTTTTTCAGCTTAGAAGTAAAAATAGGAATATCATGAAAACATTCAACTGCCGTCCAGTTGAGTAAACAAGTCTTTTCATGCACAATTTTTTTTTATTCACTCTGTATGCTTCCTTTGTGCCCCATCCCAAAAAATTTCCACCTTGTAGTTTAAGCAAATATTGTGTGAAACAATCATTGTCCATCTTCTGTGTAATAAGGTTTGTGGCTGAGCTGGTGCAACCCATGATGATACAACTCCTTGAATCTCACCTGGCAATTGTAAGATCTGACCAGTAGAGTCAGTACACTGATCCAAGACAATCTCAAATGAAATCAGAATGAGAGTCCGGAAATGGACTTCCAGAGATTCAATGTTTGTCATAAATATATAATAATAATATTACTATCAGGCATTTATAAAGCGACACATCGTATCTCACATCACGACAATTTTATTATTACGCTTCCGTTAGGAACTCGTCAACACTCATTTCGCTTTCATCTAGGAGGCTGGCTCTCAGCCTGCCTTACAGCGCACATGCCTTCAGCACTTATATTGTAATATCCCCAAAACATGACAGCTCCACAGATTTCGCTTGGCGGACGCGGCAAGTTGAGATTTAAGTATCTTGCCCAGAACACAAACACGTTGACATCAGCGGGCTCGAACTCACATTTACAATGTGCTTATGATCACGAGTCCTGCGTTTTATCCGTTGCGCCACACGTGCTCCTACCTGGTACTATGTCATGCATCATTTGTGGCATATGGGGATGGCAAACACTATGAGCTAGTAAAATCGAATCTCAAGTCCATTGCGGAGGAAAATACTTACCTAATGATGCAATATACTTATTGCACTTTTTCTCCGAAAGGTGCCGAATATCTCCGAATTAATTTATTATAATTTACCACCGAAGTATGACATATACCGCCCATCCCTACCATCATACCACACATTGCCCCACACTACCCTCACTCATCCTCTTTTCTCTCCTGACTCAAACTTTCTCCTTCCTCCTTTGACGGGTTTCTAAGCCGCTGCTATAACTGTTATTTTAGCAATTGTATCTCATTTAAAAATCTTTATACTTCTTTTCTTGCGTTTGAAGGTCCTTTTGACCATTTATTTATTATTTCTAGCTCTAAAGCCGCCCTAAAACAGTGATATTTCTTGTTATCGTCGCCGGACGGCGCCATGTTCTTCTATTTAGTTCCCAACGATACCCTGTACTTATAATAGCCTTTCTTACTTGATTTCTATGAACAGGTTCTTCAATACAACCTATGTAACGTGCTTATCTATTCCGTCAAGCCTTTATATTGCTATTTAGACGGTTCATTTCTCCTTGTGCTCTCGTGCGGTTGATTTAGTTAACGGCATAATGGCTTGTCATATTTTGCAAGACGTCCCCGCGCTCAGGGTGATACACACTTTCCTGTATTCTTCACAGAGAGTGCTCTCGTACAGGCTCCTTGTTCTTTAGACTACGAGGAGCCCGATTCGTATTGGGATGAAGTGGAATCCATTATCCAGGCTTTATCCAGCTCAGACGGTGATTCAGGTCAGGGCACAGGATTGTGTTTGGTAGTTAGTGATAAAGTGCCGCCGCCTTTGGGCCCTATTACGGCGAGCTCTATACATAAAGAATCGAGCAAGAAAAGTTCTAGCACTAGTAAAAGCTCGACAAGATCCGCTAGAGGCACGAGTAGCAAGAATAAAAGCGGATCCGGCACCCAAAGAGGTGTCGAAAATCTTTCGAATACGGACACGTTGTCTGTTAGAAAATCGAAAGAAAAAGGCCTTGTGGCGGACGGTCGTTCCACGTTGGTTCGACCCGAAGGCACTGTTAACAAAACGATTGACAGAGATAACAATAACAATGGCCTTGTGTCGGATGGTGGTCTGACAAGCGGACATACCGAAGACACAGATAACGATATCAGAGACCGAAACAAGCATTGCGGTTCAAACACGAATGAAGGTCTCGTACCAGATATCATTCAAATAACAAATCCGATAATTACCGAACAAAACCTCTCTAACGAGTCTATCTCTTGATTAAGTACTCCGGCTGAGGCTTCCGCGGATATTGTCGAGGCCGTATCGGTACCTCGGGCAGTTAACCAGGTCGGTTCATTGACCCCGCTACCAGATCCAAACCGATCGATTGTACCTCCTGTTATTACAACTCAGCCTCCGCAGTCAGCTAGTAACTCGGACAATAGTGCGAACTTCGCTCATTCTAATAGTGTTCCGGCGGCACCCTTTGCTTTTCAAAACCCTATTGTTAATCAGCCGAACACTTCTGGTCCTAATCAATGGAATCCCTTTCAACAATGGCCTGGTGTTCAGTCTCATTGGTGTATGCCGCCTTTTGGTCCTTTCAATTTCTGGCCTGGTAATAGTTCCTTTCAACAGCTTCAAGGCTTGTCGGGAATTCAATCCAACTCGCAGCCAGTGACGTTGCAGCCGGTTGCTTCTCGTCTTAGTTCGGGTTCCTTATCATCTCATCCTTTGTCTGTTCCCTCTCGCCGACCCTCGGCCGTTTTTCCGGTTTCTCCCCCTAGGCAGGACGCGCCTTCTGAGGTTGATGATGAATCTGAACCTGATGACGTTACTCCGATTGCTGACGTAGTCCCCCTTCTTCAAACTTCGGTTTGTGATTCTTCGGATTCCTTCGGGAGTGATGCTGTTGATTCGGCGGATCCTTCTTCCAGTTCTATTAGGTCCTCACTTAACCATGACAGAGTTGATCCCATCTTGCAATCCGCAGCTCGCCTAGCGGGTGTTGAGTATGTTTGTGATTCTTCGGAGGAAAACTCTCTACTCTTTGGCAATCTTGCACTGAGTCATTCCTCTAAAATGCCCATTCTGTCGATGCCTAAAGACATATATAAGTTGCAGGATCAGGCTAGAAAATCTAAGTCTCCCCTCTGTTCGCGTTATCAGGCTTTACACGATATTTTTCGAGTTCCAGAAGAGGATTTTAATCAGCTTTTCAGGCCTCCTCCCTTAGACTCGGATGTTTCGGAATTTTTCAAATCTAGATCTAACCAGAAACAGACGGAGTTTTTGCCTCACTTGGAGAGTGACTTGTTCAAACTAGACTTTTTGCTTAGGACACTGTCCCGCACCATATCCTTTCAGCTGCTAGTCCTGAATGCTCTTAATATTTCCCTCTCCCCCCTTCAGGACCAACTCTCTCCTGAGGAATTGGAGAGAGCTAACGCTCCGGATAGCGATTCAGCCACAGCGCGGTTAGCGGCTGATTTAGCAGGCTTACAGTTGAAGCAATCTATGGCTTTGTCCCACGCTACGGTCTTCCTCAGACGCGAGAATGTCCTCGCGGGCCTCAAGGGGAAATTTGTAGATGATCTTCAATCCCGCCTTTCCAAATTGGAATATAATAGTGAGTCCGTTTTTGCTGGGGAATTTTCCTCGTCTCTTAGAAGCGTGGCTAAGAAGGTTAAGAATCAGCAGACTGTCGGCAAGAATCTTAGGCCTTTGTCCCTTCCTTTGTCGTACAGAGGGAGGGGGTAGGTAAAGCCGCCGCTGCTAGTCCGAGTTATCAGCAAACTCGTTTTCAGCCTTACCCGAATCGGGACGCGGTAGGTCTAATTCTCAGTCCTCCTACCGCGCACGTGGTAATCAGTCTTCGGCTTCGCGTCGTGGCCCATCTCACTCTCGCGGTAGGAGCAGGGGGAGCGCGCAGTCACGTTTTTGACAACCAAATATGTCCCTTTTGGCCCTCCATAGTTCGGCTAGGGTCGTCAGTACCACTTCCGGTGTCGGGTCAGTTTCAGTACCCGGAAGTGGGAGCTCGTCTGATTCAATTCGCAAATCAGTGGTTAAGCATAGCGGCGGACAATTGGGTAATACAAACAGTGACTTTCGGCTACAAACTAGAGTTCACAGACATCCCTCCGAGTTCGGTTCATGTCAGGCAAACGCCGTTACCCGATCGCGGACCCAAAAGAGAGTCTCTTCTCGACGAACTTCTGGCTCTGTTACGAAAAAGAGCGGTGTACCCGATCGATGTAAAAAAACTGGAGCCGGGTTTTTCAGCCATCTTCTTTCTAGCACCCAAGAAAACGGGAGACTGGCGACCGATAATCAACCTTAAACCTCTCAATGCATACATAAAACCCAAACGATTTCGCATGGAAACCTTAGCCACAGTTCTCAAATCGCCGATCAAACATTGTTGGACCACATCCATAGACCTCAAGGACGCTTACTTACATGTTCCCATTCATCATTCCCACCACAAATGGTTGAGGTTCAAGATAAACAATCAAGCGTATGCCTTCCGTTGCCTGACATTCGGGCTATCCACGGGTCCCAGACTTTTCACCAGAATGGTAACATCGGTAGGAGCGTTTCTCCGTCGTCACGGGATATGCATTCACAATGTACTTGGACGATTGGCTAATCACCGCTCGGAGTTACACTTAGCAATCGCCCATACGAATTTGTATTGGAAACATAGCTGGCTAGGTTTTCATAGAAACAAAGACAAGTCTCTTCTCATCCCGCTCAGCATCCAACTTTTCTCGGCGCATGTTTGGAATTCCGGTCGAGCGCCGACTACGCGGTAGAGAATAGACAATCTATAGCGAACGTTACATCTCTCGCCAAGAGATTCGCGTCTGCTCCTATTTTGGATGAGAGTGTTTAGGCCTTATGCGAGCATGGTAGACTTTAGTGTTCCGTTTTGTCGACTACGCATGCGCCCGATTCAACTTCATTTCCTTTACCATTTACGCCCCTCGTTCACGACATGTCCGCCATTTCCCATGTCCGAATAGTCAGGGACAACTTTGTTGGTGGCTCATCCCCTTCATCTCTCGGTTGGTCTAGGTTTCCCAGTTCCGCCTCCGCAGGCGACGTTACCCACGGACGCTTCTCGTCTCGGCTGGGGGGGCACATAGGGAGTTCAAGGTAGCCAGCGGCCGCTGGGGTCCCTTTGAAGCTAGGCTACATATCAATTTCAATTGGAGTTACTAGCAGTAGTCAACTCTCTCGAGCACTTCCTGCCTCGGGTTCGTGGCCTTTGTGTCCTAGTGAAATCCGACAATGCCACGACGTTTTCCTACATAAATCGCCAGGGAGGGATGAAGTCTCCCACTCTTTGCCTTTGCACGCAGACGACCTCTTCTTGGTGCATAAAAATCAGATCACTTAACCTCGTCTACCTGAGCCATTTTTTGTAACAAAATAATTCCGAAGGGGGGTGGTTACCACCCCCCCTGTGATTTTCGTTACTGAACACCCCTTCCTGTAAAAAAAGTTTTGGTACCAAAGGATCAGTCATAAATAAACAGAAAAATATAAAAATACTTCTTTCATTGTACCAAAATAGTACTAACATCACCATTATGACATCACCATGAACGTCATATGTTGAGGAAGTACGAAAATACTGAATATGGATGCTAGGATTGACCTATCCCCCGGTGGATGTTTGTTTTTTGGATTAAAAGGAGCCGGAACATGACAATTGACAATTACATTAAATAATTTGGCACCAAAAAGGGGGTTTTAGCAAGCCGTGAAAAAACCTGAAGGGGGGTGGGAACCCCCCCTTCGGTAGACGCGGGTTAACAGTCCCTCATATTCCAGGCATGGAAACTGTCTCCATCATAGCCCATTAAACAGGATGTGGACTCCTACATAGACTTATTTGCGACCAGCAGCAATCGACAACTTCTATAAAGGGCTCCCTATCCAGGATATTTTCAAATCTGTTCCAGTTTCATCAGACATACTTTCAGGACATGTTCTGACTCTGCTCAATCGAGGTTTGCTACGGGCCATTCTCTCTCCTGACAGTACGGGAAGTGTGTAGAGCGACTGTGTAGTTTGTGTATTTCGGACATACCTTTTAATAGGATAGGATTATTTGTTTTCATCCTAAGTGGACTATTCTTGGGTGGTCCGTTTATGTCCAGGGGCGTATGACATTCCGCTTTCAGTACCATTGTTTGCTCACCTCCTCCTCAGGGTCGGTGCTACTCAGCTTGCACTAAGTATATTTGCATCATTAGGTAAGTATTTTCCCCTCCGCAATAGACATTTAATGCCTATTGCAAATATGTCTAGAAGGAGGGGGGAAATACTTACCTAATGTGCATCCCGACCCTCCCCTCCCCTCCCCCTGAGCAAACGGTGTTTTCAGTTTGCGTTCGGGAGAAAAGAGGATGAGTTAGGGTAGTGTTGGGCAATGTGTGGTACTGATGGTAGGGATGGGCGGTATATATAAATTACTTTCGGAGATATTCGGCACCTTTCGAAGAAAGTGCACTAAGTATATTTGCATCATTAGGTAAGTATTTTCCCCCTCCTACTTCTAGACATATTTGCAATAGGCATTAAATTTCCCTGTCACAGTTCAGTAGATTTCATTCACCAATGTATTTAGAAAATACACCCCCTGGTTTTGGGGTATGATATATGATACCAAGATCACACAAGCTCAGTCCATGTCAATGTATGTACAAGTACAACCCACTGAACTGTGTCCTTGGTGGATGAGCATATTGTAACTCATAGTGGAAATTTCCCACTTGTCCTAGTGGTCACCTGCATGAGCTTGTAATATCAAAACTGCTGAAGCAATATGAAATTTGTAGCTTAGCATTTTTGGTGATATGCCCCAATGTGAAAATAGAAAACATGATATAAACAAATCAGACCATTTACCTTTTAAAACTGTTGTGCAAATTTTTGTCAAAATGGTCCAGTTTTTGTGACACGTAAGACTCAGCAGTTAAGCCATTAAAGGCCGACTCTGAGATTTCCCGATGAGGGCGCACTCAGTTTTCAAACAAATTGTGTTTTTTGCGCATACATAATTTTTTGTCCATATAGTAATCACTGTGTGAAATAACTAAGCTCAAATCAAAGTCGTCCATTATAGAAAATCACAGCTTTGTTCTAAAATTCCGGATCCAGAAATTTTATTATACACTGTATCTTATGGCACTGTTATACTGTGAATGATTACTACATCAAAACGGAAAATCCGATTCATCTCTAACTTTGGAATTAAGCATTTTAGGTGACTATCTTTAGTTCTAGATGACTATTTTTAATTACTACACAAAAAAAATTATATTTTGAAATCTCTGAGTCAGTCTTTAATGATTTCAGTATATTTTGTTTCTGAACTAAGTTTTCATTATATCTATAATTGTAAGAATTGTCTTTTTTTTTTCTAAATTGTGTGTTTTGGTGCATTTTTGTTGGACGGATTGCACAGCAAAATCCGGCTTATGAAATGCCAATGTCTGTCTGGAAGTGTGTATGTCTGGATGGATGGATCTTTGCATGTCTGTGTGTCCAAAAAAAACATTGGCCATATCTTTTTGTTGTCTAGATGAGCTAGAGCAGGGGGGGGGGGGGGCGGCCAAGATTAACGTTGTTTTTGCCGTTCCCATAGATTTAGCACGTAATCACGAAAACTTGACAAATATTCTAATCAAATATGTTTAATAATCAATTTTTTCCACCTCAAAATCCGTTGAGTTGGAAGAATCACTCCAGTGTAAGGAATTTTTTTGGTAATGAATAACGTTACAAACGGATCCATTTTGAACGAGGCTTGCTTGACCTCATGTTCAATCACAAGGGTCATCGCTATTTATAGCTGCGAACGGGGCTGCGGACCATGTAACCAGCTATGCACGGCCTATGCACCACCGTGGAATGATTTGTTGACTGTGTATGTAGCAATCCTCTCAGGTCCGGTCTTTAAAAAAAGTTTGATGATAGTTTTGCAGCACAATTATGCCCCCACGACTAAATCAAGGCATTTGACGTCCCCTCGGCTCCGTACCGGAGCCCACTGCCCCTCACTGATCTATTTATAAACGCGCACGTGACTTCAACTTTCGTCACTGTTCAGGCTCGTCCAATGACTCGTTCGGCAGTTTTGCGCTATGATGAAGCTTGGCCGCCACCGCCTGGAGCTAGAGTCTGCCAAACTTAGGTATATTGTAGGAGGGAACAAGCCCCTACTACCATGTAGGTAATTCCCCAGGGTCCTCCCTGGAGTCTGACAGGGAGTGGGGAAACATAAAAAGGTCAACATTGCTAAAAAAAAATTAACATTTGGCTGTATCTTTTTTCTAGAAGAGCTAGAATAGCTCATCCAGATAAGAAAGTGAATTGAAGTAAGTATCTTCGTAACACTAAAATGACACGATGGTGTTGATGTGTCATTAACCCTAACACCATTAACTATGTTTTGCAAGCAATTGCTACATACCACAGACTACCACAGGCCCTAGGATGGTACACTACCGATTACCCACTAGGTACCACAAGAGAAGATATCAGTAGCTTTCCAGAATGCATTGCTTCCAATGGAGTTTTAATAAAGGTACTTAATGTGAATCGTTAGAAGTAAAACATGGCTAATGTAACAGTACTGATCACAAACTTGCATTTTAAGAATATTTCATCTCTAACGATTCACATGACTACCTGTACTGAAATCTCCATTGGAAGCAATGCATCGGGGAAGCTACTGGTATCTTCTCTTAGGTACCACAACTTATGTGCACAATCAATTCAATTCAATTTTATTCAGCATAACATATCGAACGTGACAGAAATGTAAAATACAGTATAATATATAATAATACATAACGTATCAATTGTAGACTGTATTAATATAAACTGGTGAGGTATATGATATGATATGCTAGGACCAGTAATGGACAACCCGATAGGGCTTATGGTTATTACTGGCCCTGTAATACATTAAAGTAAAATATACTTAATATTACAATAATGATACAAGTAAGGGGTGATATAGAAAATTTAAAAAAAAAAAAAAAAAAAATAGGATGGTACACTACCCATTACCACTAGGTACCACAAGAGAAGATATCAGTAGCTTTCCAGAATGCATTGCTTCCAATGGAGTTTTAATAAAGGTACTTATGTGAATCGTTAGAAGTGAAACATGGCTAATGTAACAGTACTGATCACAAACTTGCATTTTAAGAATATTTCATCTCTAACGATTCACATGACTACCTGTACTGAAATCTCCATTGGAAGCAATGCATTGTGGGAAGCTACTGGTATCTTCTCTTAGGTACCACAACTGATGTGCACAATCAAACAACTTAGTACCACAGAATACCACAGTGACTGATGGCTGATGTGTTGAACATCCAATTACCACAATTTGCCACAAAATTGCCATGTGTGGTATCCTGTGTTAATCGGTTGTGTTAGGGTTAAATACTAATACCTTCTCCTCCATACCCTTGAAAAAAAAAAAACCCTGCGGGTTCGGGGTTAAGAATTGGCCCGATGTGTTCCTCTGCATGTTGTAAGAGGCAACTAAAAGGGGTAACTCGTTTGTTATTTGAACAGACGGGTTGTTTTTAAATTTAGGAATTTATATTATTGTTTAAGGATCTCTACTGTGTAATTGTATTATTAAGATGTAATCTGTATTACTTGTATAAGTAGTTTACAATTGTGTTAGTTAACCTAAAAACATGCCATTAATTACGTTAACATGAAAACATACCATTTGTCAATTTGTACATATGTAAGACCACCTATTTAATCTGTAAAATATTAATGTTTCAATACTGTATTGATTTATCTTATCTTGTAGTTGGAATTTTTTTGATACATGGATGGGTGATGAACTTTGTCATCGGTGTATGATGTGTATACCGTAATTATAATTTGGAACAGTGTTTCTTGTGAAGCTGTATCTCTATGTGTATTATATTCAATTGGGTTATCTTATTTTATACATGGATGGGTGATGATCTGGTTCATCAGTGTATGATGTGTATCTATTTACAATTGCTGTAATTCAAATTTAATGTTGTGACTAGAATTTACTGTGGTGTATGTTTTATAAAATGTTGTGACTAGAATTTACTGTGGTGTATGTTTTATAAAGTTGAATGTTTAAAATCTTAATGACACGATATAAGTGTTGAGTTGTCGTTAAACTTTAATACTCACTCACTCACTCCTTGAAAAAAAAAACTCAATCCTTCCATACCGCCATTGGCAGTTTACAGATTTTCTTGTATCTTGTTGTAAACACGCCTAAACTTTAACAAATTTGGGTGCATTTTATTCCCCCCAAAATTGAGGACTAGTTGGGTTACTGTAAACAAACAATTTTCTTTAGGCCTTGTCTCATACCAATAATTTTTACCATTTACATACAGCTTGTGTGCATTGTCAACATAGGCGAGAAGCGAGACCAGGACGTACGCGTTGGCAGTCGCTGCCTGTGGGACTCAAATCGCGACAACTTTGCCTCGGCCTTCTACGACAACCAACATGTATTTGCCTCTGCCACAGTATATGCAATTTACTTTGAGTAGGTAAAGATAGTTACAAAGAAATGCGTTTTGTATTCAAAATTTCAAATGTTGTTACTGTTTTATTTTATAGCAAGTGTTTTCAAGTTGTTTCTAGTTGTTTGGATTGGTTTCAGAGCACACCACTGACACACAAACGTCATGATTTCCCTAAATACCGACCGCACATGATGACGGTCATGCACGGTGAGCAAAGTACCTGATTGATAGGCGCATACTAGAGGGTGTTTTGAACCAAGCCCATAATGCATTGCAATTTGCCTATACTGTACTGTACAAAACACATGTCAGTACTTAGGGATAAAAAGTGTTCAAGAAGTTGGACCACAAAACAATTCACCATCATGCTAAAAATTCTCAAAGTACTAGCACTTTGGGGTTTAAAATGAGTGTAAAAGTCAGGGTTTTTATGTGTTAAGAATAGCATTTTTGTGGGTTCACATGACCCTATTGAGGTGAAATTTCCCAAAACTGGTGAATTGTGGGATTGACTCAATGCACCCTCTGGGTGCACACTATACTGTGTCCAGATATTTATTTTCTCTCCATTGCGCGTCTAAGTCACGACCGTACGCAAGCCAATTCACGCCTCAGCATAGCAACAAGTTGAACAACAACAGCTAATTTAAGATCAACCAATCACGGTCGCGTGTAACGATCCAAACAGGCGCGTACGTGAGTGAGTACACTGCAGCACACGCGTTAGCAACGGCAAAACCCCGCGAAAAGGAGAAAATAAATTCCTGGACAGAGTATAAGTCTGTGCTTGTTTATATTATGCCCAATGTACAAAAACAGTCACTTGTGAAGTAATTAAAAAAAAACTGGACATAACCCCCTCTTTGTAGAACTGTATAAATCAAATAATAAGACCTAAACTTATGGTTTTTGTCGAAAATAGGAGCGGGATATGGCTGGATTTCTCACAAAACAGGGGAAGTTTCATTCCCAAAACTCGCCTACAAAACAAAATAGACGGCGTTGTCTTCCTGACAAAGCGGCCAATGGTCTAGCATAGTATTAAAAGGGAAAATAGAGAATCACCGATGCAATTTTTAAAACCAGAAATGCATTAAAAATGGAGTGTGTTTGTTAGTGGTGGCTTTCAGGGATATGTTAAACATCCCACAATGCACTGTGATTTGGAAATTGCCACCTTGTTGATGAAGGGTCTGTGATCCTCACACAGAAACTATCCTAACAACACACAAAGCCAGTTTTATGCTCTTGATATTCAAGGATTAGGAACCGGAGTTTTGCGCGAATCGCGCAAAACGCGCAAAAAAATCGTGAATTTTTGGGTCTATCACGATTTTGTTGGTCCATTGCGAATTTTCACGATTTTGTAAAAATAAAACACTTTTTTAATGTTAATTTGCCAATAAACCAAAACACAATGATATTAAATCATTATTATGCACACGTCGGTGAAAATTGATGACTCACAAGGCTTCCAATTAATATTGGCAAAATTAGTCCAAATGTATAAATAATCCTAGCGTGAGAAACCCTACTCGAACCTTGATTAGTTGAACACGGATGACCGACCTATTTTCCATGTGAAGCGTTCATGAATGTTGGGCTTCGGTGCATTAAACAATGATGCATGCTATCAAAGATATCAACGCGCGGTATAGGGTCTTTGTTCTCATTGGTTTATCTATGGGATAAAATATCTTTGGAATTAAACAAATTCGGACTTGGCCGCGGTAGGAGGTATTTTCCCGGACGGGAAATCGGTCGGGATGCGGAAGAGCGGAAACAACAAACTTCCCACACATTCAGGGCAAGAGTGGAAAACCGTCAAGCGATCACGTCACTGGGCCGGGGATTTCCCCAATCCCACGGCGAAGTAAAAATTATTCTCGGGGTGTATGCAAGGCCTCAGCCCGCGGAGGGCATCTCATCCAATTCAAATATTTGAGTCGGAATAAGAAGGGAAAAATAACAGGTGATAATGATGTGCTTCTGGTAATTTTTCAGCGAGAAAAAAGTAAGGAATAGGATGTCATTTGGAGTTTGAGCATTGTTTTGCAAAGACTTTTCGTGTTCCTGGTTGATTAGTAGGGCAAACATAAGGAAACGCAATTTCGCGATTTTGACTTTAAAAATCGAGCATTTTCGAGCATTTCTAAATACGGGCCGCGCATTTTGCCGTTTTAATCGCGCAAAACTCCGGTGCCTATTTAAGGTGTTGGCATCATGATTTAAAGGGCCGTCAAATTTATTTAACACATGTGAATATAGTACATTTCATTGTGCGGATAACAAAATCTGAAATAAAAAAAATGGCTTACCATATTCGTTTTTGAGAAAAAAGTTTTTCTGCATTCAAAAAAAGTAAATTTTGCCCAAAATTGTACCATAGTTACCACGCAACTCGATGGGAAAATGTGATTTACCGATACTAAAGTGCTCCAAAAAAAGATAACAAAGGGCCGAACGTTTTATGATTTTTCACATATGTTTAGGTCCAAGGTTGCTACTTGAAAATACCGAATAAAAAAAATGGTGTCACCGGAATTAGGTTTCTGAAAAATCGCGAAAAAGGACATTTTTAGCGGGAAAATTTCCGTCTTCACTAGAGACGATGCGTCTCGCCGTTATTTTAAGCCTATATGTCACGCAAGCAAAAACAAAACAAAATGGGTGCGTGAAAAGGTGAGACGCTAATTCATCAGGCGTTCTTAGACGTCCTAGCAACATCAAAGTTCTACACGATTTGCAAAACGCTTTACAATTTCGCGTAAATGCAGAAGTGGAAAATCGCTTCATGAACTTTTTGCGACGCTAAAATCCGCCAAACGAATGCACGCTTGCTCAATGCTCATCTCCGAGTTTATAAGTCGGCTGGGCGTACTCCTGTAGAAACCAAACATAATGCCAACACCTTTTAAAGATGTTTTAACCATCCCTAATTGGCCCATGATTGGAAATTACCCTTGATGAGGTCAACGAAGACCCCACACAAGCTTGTACCCAAAAGAAAAATATTGTTATTATACAGTCTTGGGTTTTTGGCATTATTCAGCTTTTTTATACTTAAGTACTGACTTGTGGAAAGCAAATTATTGGTAGCGAGGTTACAATGCATTGGGATTGGTTTTAGTTATTAATTAAACCAGCTCTGGTGGTTCATACTAAGACCAGAGCTTGCTGGTTCTGCCAGGTTCCTTCTGCTGAACAAGTTGCCATGTTCAAAACATAGACACAGGGTTCAACCACTATAAAGGGGGGGGTAGTCAATGGTGAGTGTTGAAACCACCCCATAACGTGTAACCCTTCCAGATCCAAACAATTTTAGGATCTGGTATACAAGGGTGATTTTTTTACAAATCTGTATTGGTAAAAGTTTGTATAGTTCATGTCTTTTTTTGAGGGAATACTAATACTTTAGATAGAAGTGAATGAGTCGTCTAACTTACCTTTGTTTTGTTACTAATGCCATACAGGCCACAATGGATTGATGTATGGGGGGGGGGCCAGCGCAGTGCTTAGTTGTATCAAGAGGTCGCATGTAAAAACAGAAGTATTTTCCAGATGATGCGGCCAAGCATCATCAATATAGCATTCTCGCCCAAAATATAAAGGAATTTACAGCAGCCAGAGTGCAAACCATAAACCAATTCAGTCATGGTGTTCCCTTGACCCACATACAACCTCGCACTCCTCCATTATTCATACAAAAAATTAAAGAAATAACCCTTACGTGGAGTTGATCTTCAGCAACACAAGAATCGCTTTTACAGTGCTAGACCAATAAATGGCTAAATGGATTTCAGGCCACGCACACACGCCTCTGATTATTTTCATGCACTTATAAACAAAAGGCTGAATACTTTCTACCTATTTTGTGATGAACAAATAGAGTTAAGTTTATATGACTTTGTTGATCTTTTAGTTATTTGCTTTAGTTATATTCAGTTGAGGATGACTATTCAATTATATTGAAAATTGATTGACTCCATTTTTGTATTATGTCATATTCAGGGTATTAAAGCCAAAAATTCCAGATGTGTGCTACATGATGCATTCAAGAAATTAATCAGAACCCATCCATTACAAACACCTTTATTTGAGCCATTTTAAAATATCTTAATCCCACCACATATCCAAAGATGGAACTAATCCTATACCAGGGGCGGCAGCAGGGAGGGTTTCAAAATTCAGGACAAACGGGGTTTAAGCACTAAATTGCATAAAAAGTAGGGTTTTTTTAACCTACATAAGTTAATTTTGTACTGTTTCGACCCCCCCCCATGATGTTTCGCCCCTCCTACGATTTTACCCCGTCACCTCCCCTGTCCTATACAAATGCTAGGAGCTGTAGATCAAGATAATCCTGCCTGCACTGGCTACTTCCTAGCCCAGACATGCTTCAGCAGTTTCATTATTTTAGCACAGTGAAGCTGAACCATTACTAACAGCTAGGGAGACATAGGCAATTCTGCCCTTGATTTCTAGAAATGTCTCACCTCCAGGCTGTTTTTCACGGAAAATGCAACCCAAAATCATCTGGTCTGCTCACAAAATTGTGCTGGCTGCATGTCACAACAGGCCAGTCTTTACCACTAAAATCCTTGGTGTGAGATGCCGAGGAAATAGCCTAGCACAGGTCCAGGAAATGTGTTAGTTATAGAGCATGTATTACTATTTTACTCCAACAACAGTCACAGTCATCAAAGTACCTATCCATTACACTCTCAGTTTGGGATTATAATGGTGTTATGATATTTTATGCTGGCTCAGGTGAGGTATATGTAAGGAGGTGTATGTAACGGACAACTTCCAACTCATTTTCCTTGATTGCGTCACATATCCCCTTGGGCATTACCAACTATGATACAATCTATCTGATTGGATCATTACAGGTCACAACATGAGATAGCCCTCTGAATAACCAATCAAAAGAATACTTTCATATCTCTGTGTAAACCATAAAAATATTCTTAGAGTATCTCTGATTTGCTCATTACATGCTGTTATCTTCCAAGTAACCAATCAAAATAGTGCTTAGATTCTGATAGATAAGCAGGTTGTGGCCAGGGGATTAATACATCTCTTGTTGACAATTTTAAATGTGTGCTATGTATAATAATTTTAACCAAATAATCCATGGCTTTAAACTATTTTACAGTGTAACTACCAAAGATGAACAAGGTTTACCAAGGAATTGTATTATATTGTATATAATGTATAACAGTATACAGAGCATTGTTTAAATTATTATTTTGTACTAGATCCAGGGGCCAATTTTATTTTATAACCTCCTGTTGATATTTTAGCTAGCAATTATTTCCTAACTTACCTTTTAACATACTGTATTATAGCATTATATTCTGCTGTATCTTATTTTTGCACTTTCCTTAAAGGGACACAATGGCAAAAAAAATATTCAGACATGATGAAATGGATCCTTAGGCAAGATTCCCAGTTCCAGGAGCAAAATATTGCCTCGGAGGAAAGCCTCCGACGGAACATGTCACACGCATAAATATCTTAGCCGGCATGCAATATTCACATTTTAACAAACAAACCTCACACGGAACATTTATAAGCCGCCGCAGGAGAAATCTTTTATAGCCAATTAGCAGTATTGATCGATCAATATTGTCTTATTGTCTGGGATCACTATTTGCCTTGGGGGCCAGTATGTGGTCACCGCTACATTTATCTCATTTGTAAATAGTTTATTTATTCATTGCCACATTTAAAATTTATGAGCCATCAATAATTGGGTTTGTCTGGAGACTGACAATAGGGCATTGAGTACCAATTACGGGATTACATTGCTTGTGAAGTTAACTTAAGTACGTCCACACAGAAGGAAAGGTCAGTGTTTATTTCAGATATACAAGACTCGCACGGAACAATTTTATAACCCATGCACAAGTTAATCGTTCCCTCCGACGCAATATCTTCCTCGTGAAACTGAAAATCCCGCCTTACTGAAATCACTTCCACAAATTTGAAAAAAATTGGATGTTTACATTCTGTAAAAACATTAAAAACAGCAAGAGTTGGTGGCAGTTGGTGGCAATTCCTGCCACGGAAAATCAAGGTGTTGACATCCCTGCCATTATTTACAGTGTATCCAGCATGTTTTGTGACACAATTCAAAAGTATTCAGACTGGGATTCAGACATTGTACTTCAGGCTTGTAGTTAGATATTGATCCGAAAAGTGAAAGGCGGATTAGCCAGGATTAGCACATATACAATTGCAATGGTCTGTGCATGCTTTTCAAGTTGATAAATGCTGGCAGTAATGTCAGCATCCTTGGCTTAGAATTGAAGCTTACAAGGGAAATAGTATTAGTTACTTTCCCTTTTTTACAAAATGTAAACACAAAAATTGTTTTTAAATTTGTGGAAGTGATTTCAGTAAGGGTCCATTTCATTATGTCTGAATATTTTTTATGCCATTGTGTCCCTTTAAGCTAGAAATGGTCCACAAATATTTAACGGCAGCATTGACTCATAGGGACCGCATTCAGTTTGATGAAACCACATATTTTAATTACTGCGAACATATTCAGTACTGTAAAAGTAAGCCCATTAAAATATTCCGCTTTATAGTTTTTTTAATGATAAGACAAAGTTCAACAGAGAGCACTTGTTTTTTTTTTTTACTATATAGAAGACAACAGTTCATAATTTTTCTATTCCATAAGAATATGGAATTGGAGGAAATTTGCCTTGTTCAGATCTGATTTCCGTTTTCATCGTTCCTTGTGCATTATATTTCCCTTTCTGCTAGGAATTTGTTCTTTTTGTTTTTGTTTTTACCATAATTATACTTAAAGGTGCAACAAGAGATTTCAAATAACAGGTGTCCCTAAAAAATTTTAAAATCCTGATTTTTGTACTGGTGTAAAGCTCTCTATCAAAAAAACCCTATCTGAAAGGATTAAGCTGAGAACTATTTCTTTGGTACAAAAATTGTGAAATTTCTAATTTCGAATAGGAGCAAGTACAAAATTCAGCCTATGTTTTCTATTGAAATATAAGCATATACAAATCACCTTTTGTTTTCATTTTAAATTATTTCTGTAGCCAAATAAAAGATAGGGGATCTATTGAGTGTCTAATCTATGTGAAATCACTACATACCACAAAAAATATGGGTGACTTAAAATCTTTTGTTGCACCTTTAAAAGAATTTCTCGTGACCAAACCTTAATAAATATTCCACACAAGGCTGAATATAGCACTGCATTAGCTAGAATATTTGCATACAAAAGTTTTTTGTGATTTTCATTTTTTGTTGTTGAAAAAACAACATCAGTTGTACTAGTGTGTCATTGTTATACCTGGATTTTCAGCATTCTTTGCAGAATTGCATCTCTTTTTGACAAAGATTTCCAGTAATATTTTGTCACATTTATGCACAAACTATGATTAATCAGTATTTTTATGGTGCTAATATTTTCAACCGCGTACAGGGACTAATAATTTTTTCAAATTTTGCCTAGAAGAGTCATAAAAGTCAATAAATGAACTGGATCTGATCGAGATTGGATTTTCTGACAGGCTGTGAGCAATGAGGACAAGTGTCGACTTGTTCCTGGGTTTTGTGGGAGTGGGGTCACATAGGGCAATTTCACCGTCCATGGGGACGTGAATTTTTACCCACCGTCTGTATTCAAAAGTATTCAAAATAAACCAGAGTGCTTTGGATGTTAATTTTATATGTGTAATTTTAGTGGACATTCCTAATGTTTAACATAAATTTTCTAGGGACTCCTACTGATTAAAAGATACAAGCTTTAGAAGGGAATGTCATGGATGTCACGAGAGATTGGACAAGCATTTTTTGGACAGCATTCTTTACAAAAGCTCTCTGATTTGCAACGTCACTCTTTATGTTCCTGTTTAGTAATGTAACCACAACAACACAGTATCTAATTTAATACAATTAAGGATAACGCCTCAACTTTATGGTTCCTGTTTAATATGTAACCACAACAACACATATCTAACTTTAATACAAGTAAGGGATAACGCCTCACGCTTTAAATTTCCTGTTTAATACTGTACCCACAGAACACGTATTAACTTTGATACAGTAGGGATAACCCCATCAGCTTTATGTTTCTGTTTAATAATGTAACCCCAACAACACAGTATCTAACTTGAAACAAGTAGGATCACACCATCAATCTTTATGGTTCCTGTTTCAAGTAACCACAGCAAACACGTCATCTAACTTTAAATACAATTAAGGGTAACACCTCAAGCTTTATGGTTCCTGTTTAAATAATAATGTAACCCCAGCAACACAGTATCGTAACTTTTGAATATCAAGCAAGGGATCACACCTTACATAGTATACGCAACAAATATCTAACTTTGAATACAAGTCAATGGATAACACCTTACTATATTATACACAGCAACACAGTATCCAACTTTGAATACAAGCAAGGGATAACATCTTACTATAGTATACAGCAACAAAGTATCTAACTTTGAATACAAGCAAGGGATAACATCTTACTATAGTAATACAGGCAACAAAGTATCTAACATTTACTACAAGTTAAGGATATCACCTTACTATATTTATACAGCAACACAGTTATCTAACTTTGTAATACAAGCAAGGGATAAAACCTTACTATAGATACAGCAACACAGTATCTAACATTGAAATACAAGCAGGGATAACACCTACTAGTTCCAGCACACAGTAATCTATAACCGTTGAATACGCAAGGGATACCCCTTACTATCAGTATAGACACACATCAAAATTAGTGTCATGGACGTTACAATTTGGGAAAACGTCATGGATGTTAATAACGTGTTGGAATTTGCAAAACTTACTCATTCCTATAGTTGGATTTTTTATTCCTGTCAGGTCATTAAAAGTTTTTGGTGCGCGGATTCAATTCGTTCTGAGAGGTTGTAATGATGCTTTACCCAATCATACAAGAGAAAATTGGGGATGTCACATACCGGATCAGATTATGGCCACAATTAAAAAATGTCCCTTTTCTCACGAAGCAAAATATTACAAGCAAATGCACTGAATAAATTCCCGACAAACAACTGAACAAACTCTGAAGCATTCAACTACAGACAATGATATGACAAGAAGTATATAGAACAACCAAAGTTTTTACTTCACTAAGGAATATTAGAAATCTGAGACGTTACATTTATCCGTCTTGTTTCCCTGACTTGATCCAATTGTCCATAATTTTATAAGTACTTTAAGGTTTTGGTCAGTCATAACAACCTACAATATTTTCGTGGCCCAAACCTCCTCTCTTCACCCCAGCTTGATGTTCATGACACTCGAAATCCCGTTCTATCTTGGATTGACACCAAACAAAGGAATCAATAGCGTTTCTCAAACTTTAAGACAATCTATTAAATTGAACCTGGTATGAAACCTTTACAAATTCGATACAAAAAAACTTCATGTACATGTTACAGCTCTTACTCTGTTAAAACAAAGTTTGAGCATTTCAGCTGTACTAACGGCTTTTTAGTTTTTTGATCTCAACAATCCCTCCACATGAATCGTACCATCGACAATATGCGCTTACTGACAGGAATAAAAATCAAACTATAATTATAATTTAGTTAATGCTTAGTGCAGCTCCTACCTATTGTTTACTTAGAGCATAATATTCTAGAAAAACTCCAGTTTAAATTAACAAGATATAAGATCTAGAAAATGCGTCATGGACGTTACAAGGTGGCATTACCGGGGAATGCCACATTGTCAAATGACAAAAAAAACCGCTTCCTTTTGATGGAGGAAATTGCGTCGGCCTTTGTCTGAAAAATACCATCTCTCTGTAGTAACTGGCATCCTAGCTGTTTTGACTTGCTTGTACTATGAAAATGTGCCCTAAAGACACTATCAGTGATTTGCTAATCAGCAAATCGCAAAAATCATCAAAATCGATTTTGCATTTATGGTACAGTACAGGTAGCCTAACATACCATAGTCCTAGTCGGCTCTTCAGTTATGCCAGATGGGAAATGGTGTTCACTTTAATTTTGAAGCGGTTTCCTCTAGACCAAATTTTTGCGTAGATTACGAAAATACAGGTCGGGTTTTTTGATAAATGTGCCACAAATGTTTCGCGGGTGCTCCTACAATGGGGCCGAAATTAGGTTTAGGGTTTTCCCAGGCCAATTGGTGATATTATATCAAATTATATGTTTTGAGCATGACAAGTCAATGCGATACCTTTAGAAATTCCAATATGGCTGCATTCTACTCAAAATCCAAAATGGCGGCCAAAGGCCGCATTATAAATAAGTACATTAGCCCACTATTCCAAGTCCAAATTCATGATTATTTGTAGTTGTATACATAGTTTTTGAACAACAACGAAAAATCCAATGAGCTACTTTTTTCCAAATCCAATATGGCTGCCTTCTACCTCAAACTCCAAAATGGCCGGGCGGCCAACAGGGTGATTTTAAATTAATGTGTGTAATTTGTTAGGGCCTCCCTAGCCCATATCCAAATTCAATGATATGTTTAGTTTAGTCATATGTTTTTTGATCACACGAAAAAGCCGATGATCTACTACTTTCCAAAATCAATATGCTGCCTTCCTACTCAAATCCAATGGCGGACAAAAAGGGCAACATTTTAATAAATTATGTAGGGCCCCAAGCCCAAGTGCAATTCAATGATATTTTAGTTTATATATATGTTTTTGAACACGAAAAGCCAATGAGATACATTTCAAAATCAATATGGCTGCTCTACCTCAAAATCCA
>JAMKCH010015904.1:0-50876 GCA_023653785.1 Ophioderma brevispina
ACTAAAGATAGTTACTTTAACATGCTTAATTCCAAAGTTAGCGATGAATCAGATTTTCGTTTTCATGCAGTAAACATTAGCAAATATAACAGTGCCATAGGTACTGTGTATAACAAAAATTCCGCGATCCGGATTTTATAACAAAGTTGTGCTTTTATATATGAAGACTTTGATTTGTTAGCTTAGTTATTTCACACAGTGGAGAGTATATGGACGAGCACTACAAGTATATGCCCAGAAACACGATTGTTTGAAAAATGAGTGCGCCCTCATCGGGAAATCTCTGAGTCAGCCTTTAAGCATTTTATTACTGGGAGAGGAGAAAAGAGTCAGAGGCTGTCGTCACATGGATAGTTAAATAGTTATACAAGTTAAATCCGTTTTGTTCCCGTTTACGAGGGTTGGCCGGATACAATACACTCATGCAATACTTCTGTGTGAGGATTATTGGAGCAAAAGATAATTGACCGGATGCCCTTCCTGACGTCAATCACAGTTTTAGGCGGTGGGCTAGCCTTTGGGCAACCACACCCACAACCACTGGCAGCCAGTGGCGGGATGGCCGCCATTAGTACTCCAGAGCGACGCCCTTGTAGGTAGATGATCTTTTTCAGTCTAACCAGGGTAAACCAGCTACCTCTCGAGTCCTCATCGAAATCCGATGGGGGTGGTGGGTGACAGTTTAGCCGCCGACAACTCGGCCCTGGGACAGGTAGTACTGGTTAAGGATACATAGCAGGCCCTCAAAGCAGAAACCCGACCTGACATGATAGGATGGTATTTATCCATTGGGTGGATTCTACCCCCCCCCCCACCCCCGGTGATCTACATTATTTGAATTATATATATGATTAAATAAATGTTATAACTACATAATCATGATAGGTAACATCCCATCCAACACATGCTTATAAAGCACAAGCATCGGAGGCTGTACTATATAGTAGATGCATTACCAGTGCCATTTCCTTATTTTAGTGGTGATTTTCCTAGGGGGCCTTCCCCCCTTCATAACTCAACTTTCACGTTTCTATTTTTGCATCATTGCAGTTTCGGATTACATGACATTTCAAGCTCCATTTTGATATATGATGCACCTTGATTATTCCAAACTTTAGGTCACCGGTTACTCGAAAAATAGAGGGGTTTTTCGGGCCTTGCTGCAAGCACTATAAGCATTTAGCATTGATGCCAATAATTGTACGGCTCGGAGCACTGAGCCGAGGGATGTCGTACTATATATGAAGGGATATTTTTAGGCCATTTGGGTGATTTTTTTTTGTTTGATATGGAAAGTGATCTATGGATTTTGTATACATGGAAGCATCAAAATGCTGTGAAAGATTTGATATGCTAGTGCCCAGAACCGGGCACACGTTGAGAGAGGGGCTTTCTAGGTGTGTGTGCCCCCCAAAGGCTGCGAATTGGTCTTTTTTAGTGACGGGGACCAAGTGTACTGACACAGCTATTTTTTTAAAACAGTTTAAAGGTGATTTCATGGGATGGATCTTGTTGGATGGACCCCCCCCCCACCCCACCCCCAATTATTCAAGCATGCAGGGACCAAAATTCACACATGTCTGGTTGCCTGCAGGGGGACATTTTAGATTTCATAGGGTTTCTGCGCGCTTGGGTTGTTTTCGGGGGATTGATTGGTTCATTGATTGATTGATTCATTCTCATTTGTTCATTGTTGATTGATTGATTGATTCATTCATTTCATGCATTCACATCCTGCACAATGTCATGTAATATCATTTTCAAAATCTCTCGCTTTGTTCAGAGGTCACTCTGTATAGGTTTTATAGAGTGCACTTAAAAGCTTTTCTTAAATCTCAAATAATTGCTTTATAACTTTGTTTACGTTAATAACTTGCTTTCTGGTATAGCGAATGATTATTGATTATTTTAATACCTCTGCGTATGATATAAGGTCAAAGTTGTGGAAAATATCAAATGCATTGGTTATAATGGTTTTTGTTTAACCATATTGAAGAAAAATAAATATAAAAAAGTCCTTTTAAAATTACAAAAAAAAACGTTTTACACCTAAATTTTGTATCACTAGCACTATTAAACTAGCACCTCTAAATGTGTATCATCTTGTAGAAAATCACAGTATTGGCTTTGAAACGACCCCGTAAACGGCACTATTTTTGGTGGTTGTAATCAAAAAGCTTCTCCTATACATAAAAACATGTTTTTTAGGTAAAAAAGCGCCCTTGGACGCCATCTTGGATTTTTATGTGTTCGCACGAGGCTATTTTAATCCAACATCACTTTTCATACCCCCAAACATATACACTAGCATGTATGGGGTCAAAAATATTAGAAGCAGAGCTGTAAGGTCAACCTTTTTTAAGCGAGATCCGATGATGGCTCATGGACTATGTCTCATTCCGTATAGGACATGCGTTGAAGTGGGGCCTGTTTACGTTTCGTCTGCAAATTTAAAATATCGGGCATCATTTTGAGCTTAAACCTTTATAACTTCAAAATATACATGTTAGCATATGAAAAGTAAACTTTTTCTTAAAGGAAACGGTTCAATCTTCCAAATATGCTTCAAAAATTTCAAGTGGGTCTAGGTTAAAGAAATATGTCATGATTCTGAATATTTTGAAATTTGGTATGGATGGAAGGCTTAAGTAACGTAGATACATTATATCAAATAAGTTGAAAATTGTCCACATTTGTTGATTATTTTGCCCTTTTTAATTTGTCCGCCCAATAGCTTACTCGAAAACGGTTCCGACAAATCCACATCGCGGCAAATGGTGACGTCAAAAGTGATGACCATCCATAACTTTCGTCGTTGTGATCCCATCATATCGAGTGTTCACTTCAATAATAATTAAAAACAACGAAATGAAACAAAATATTTCCTTCTGAACTTAATTTTTCAAATTTTAATTATACTTTCATTAATCCATCCATTTACAGTGTCAGCAATAACAATTCAGTCAACACGATGTTTTTTGGTCATCACTTTGACGTCACGATGGAGAGCAAAATTTGGCGCTTTTGATCAATGAAGCCTTGGCGAAAATCCGCCCGTTTTCTGCGTAGGTCAAAAAAGCAAAATTAAAATGCCTCTATTTGTTAATTTTCATCACCTGGTATATTTTTTTCGTGAATTCGGGTGTATGTAAACTATATTTTATGAATGCAAGTCAACTGAGCTTTGACAAAAATCTTGACATATTTCCCTTAAGCATTTATTGATCAAAATACTCATGAAAAAGTAGAAAAAAAGTGGTATCTTTCAAGTCGCACCCACATCAAGCAAATCACATTAAAAAACAGCACATTTATGTAAACTAGACCTAGTGCCCATCTAACAACTAGTTTTTTTGACAGGGATCCCCTCTTCTTTCTTCTTATCGTTCCAAACAGCTGTGGGTTCTCAAATATGGTCCAGCCAGAGATAGTACAACATCTGGCTGCTTCACTGAATTCCGCAGGTCCTTCTTTGTGCATTGTTTCTCCAACAATGGGCAGACCAATCGATGTTCCATTGTCTGTAATGCTGTTCCACAGCCTCAGGTAGTGTCTTGATCTTCTTCCAGGTAACCCCACTTCTGCAAGAAACCTTAGTTCGGCCCAATTCTGGTTCTCAAGCTGTGAGGAGCGTCCATTCAGCCCATGAGATTCACCTCCAGGTGGGAGATGCTCAGCAGGTTCAAAACCAATAGATGATACTTGGTTGAGGCAGGTCTTTCTTTCCCCAAGGCGACTCTCTAAGCTCCTTAGAGACTGTTTCAAGAGGTTGGACTTTGGTTAAGAAGCTCTCTCTGGATTTTAAGGCGGTTGGCAGCAGGTAACTCTGTTCCATGACATAGGGTGCTTCACATTAGATACTTTGCAGCCTCGCTCTTGCATGCTGCTACTACGACGGATGTCTGTGGAGCAATTCCTGCTAGGGTGTATAAGTTGTCCTTTGGAGTTGGTCGAAGACACCCTGTGATAAGCTGGCAGTAGGCATTTAATGCTGGATCCAGCTTATTGCATGGGTTGATCTTTCCCATACAGGGCCAGCATACGCTTGCACATGATTAGCACAGGGGCAGTGCCCGTCGATCTTAGGGTAATGTGGGTGAGCACCCCCCCTTGGGTCCATGCGTTTGTTCAAGATGTTAATTGCGTGAACATCTTTACTATTCGTCTTCTCGATGTGGGTATATATAGAGAGCGTGCGTCCAAGGTAACCCCTAGGTAGCAGGGTTATCACAGTGCTCCAGGGAAGTTCCTACCGTACTTTTACGCTGACGTTTGGCTTCACGGTTGCCGGTAGATGGAAAGCCACACTTGTCTTGGATGGTATTTGGCACGTAGGTGGTTTTCCTCATAATAAGGAGTGAGTTCATCCCAAGCTTTTGGGAGTCTCTCTTCACAACTGCGAAGTCTGCATTCTTGTGCTCTAATTCCCAGATCGTCTTCATAAATAAAACACAGGTTTCCTTCCTCCTAGGTTGGTCGTTGGTATAGGATGTTGAACAGTAGAGGTGCAACACGCCTCCCTTGTGTAGTCCATTTTGAGCCTACGCCATCTGTTCTTCTTCGCTCCTAGCTGAACAAGAAGATCCTGTTTGCCAGTAATCCCTTTGATAAGCTCAGTCAAGCGAATATCCTTGGTGATTTCCAAAAGTCTTGGAGCAGGCATCTGTGATTGACATGGTTCGTAGGCTGCTGATAGGTCTAACAACACTTACTCCGGTTACCACGCCCTTTTCAACACCATCTCATTGTGTTGAGTTAGGGTTGAGTACTTGGCTTGGTTGTTGATTTGCCTGGCCGGAAAACCGCTTGCTGCTGGTATGAGGTGTTCGTCGATCACTGGTGCGATACTATGAGCAGGAACGTTCAAAGAGCTTGTAGGTTATGGCTTAGGAGTGATATTTGTCTGTATCTCTTGGATGGATCTTTCTCAGGCTTTAGGAGCGTCATAACATGTGCTTTCCTCCAGATCTTTGGGAACCTGTGGGAAATAAGGCAGCAAATTGCAGAGCTCAAGAAGCCATTCCTTTGCTACTGAGCCGAAAATTTTCAGCTGCTCAGTTGAGATGTTATCAAGGCCTACTGCTTTTCCTGGTTGGAGTTTAGCAATACCGGATTTCAATTCGTCCATGTTGAAGGGACGAGTGAAACCAGGGTCGCCACTAAACCTCTTATACGGTCTAGTTTGATCTTCTTAGGCTTCTTGCTGCACTTGCCATTTAAAAGCAGTTGGTGGGCAACTTGGCTGGGTGTGACATTTGGCTGCTGTGGAGGTTCTGTTGGATCCCCTCGGAGCTTTCGGATGGTAGACCATGCTTTCTTGCTGTTATGGGTCATATCGGTGGATTCAATTAAAGTATGCCAGGTTTTGATCTTTTCCTGGGAGATCCTCTCCGAAACTTCCTCACCTTAGCAGTTGTTTCAGCCGAAAAAGGATCAGCTTCAAACATGGTGATATACTCTTGGTATTCTCTAGCACATTCCTTGGAAAGGCCTGGTATATATTCCGTCCTACAGCCTCTGGGTATGAATCTCCGGGCAGTCTTGTTCACTTGTTGGGCAAATTTGTCATAGTTACGGGGTTTTGGAGCAATCCTCTTCACATTCTGATCCAGGTCATCAGTGAATCCTTGCCAGTCTGCTTTCCTATAGTTAAAGCGACGCTTAAAAGGCACTTTGTTTGGTCTTACTGCGGCGTTGACTTGGATACCGATTGGTCGATGTTGAGTTAGTGGGACAGGATCCAGAACAATCTTGCTACACAAGTTGGAGATGTTTTTACTAACAATCGCTAGATCAGGGCTGTAACCTCTCTTCCAACGGGCGCTATGAAATGATGGCGGCAGCTTAGAGTCGTGAAGGAGACGTAGATGTTGACTGTCTATCCATTCTTCGGCAGCTTGTCCATCTTTGTTAGTTTTATTGTAGCCCCATTGGGTACTATGGCTGTTGAGATCGCCAATAAAGAATCGAGGTTTGGTGGAATTCCCAAGGCTGAGTTGAGGGTGCTTAAAGTCTACTGATGGAGGTTTGTAGACGGATGTAACTATGACAGAGCTGAGCTCAGTGGTGAGGACTTCGATGTTGTTGTCATCAGACATTGAGGTTGCCTCTACTGTGGTGCCTGTTTTCACATAGCACTTCCATATTGTCGATGTGATCTCTCGATGGCAAGGACCATTCCTGGTATGGTTGGGCTGTGGTTATTGATTCCTCTGTGCGTTCCCTGCAGACATAGGACATCGCATTGGCGATTGTTACACATATCAGCAATGATGTTACTTTTTGCATTAGAAAAACCCTCCACATTCAATGATGCTATAGTCAAGGCAGACCTTAGAAAAGGCCCGCGCTGAGGTCTAGTCAAAAAAAAAAAAAAAAAAAAAAAAAAAAAAAAAAAAAAAAAAAAAAAAAAAAAAAAAAAAAAAAAAAAAAAAAAAAAAAAAAAAAAAAAAAAAAAAAAAAAAAAAAAAAAAAAAAAAAAAAAAAAAAAAAAACAAGACGGTTCTCTACTTCTCCCCCATTTCAGACTAGTTTGACAGGGATATCCCTAATAGAATTATTTTATGATTTTGGGAGCAACGGGTAACAAAATTGGCATAAAAAATATGCATTATATTGCATTAAGTCCTAAACATTACTTAAAAACCTTCTTGCAAGTAGCTTCTGCTGAAGTACAATCTAGTATTTGCAAAGTACATTCAATAACCATTCATAAAATGTAAACATTAATAGGGTTATAACCTTTAAGAAAATTGTTATACTGTATGACAAAAAAAAAAAAAAAAAAAAAAAAAAAAAAAAAAAAAAAAAAAAAAAAAAAAAATTCATGATTGAATTTATTTTTCTGATAATCATACGCCTCAAATTAACCTAATTTGCAGTACTGTAGGGGCTTACATGTCTCATCGTTTCGTTATAGCAGCTTGTCCTCATTCCTCCATCCTGGTTCTTCATTTGATTAATTATTTAATCAAGAACATTCATTTTGGTAATCTTAATCATGCCTGGAATTGTAGAAGATATAATTAAAACAGGACAGATTCAAAAGTGTCTTTTACTGTGTAAAAAACACTCAGTTTCACCTATAAAATTTGCAACGTACTGTGTCCCACTTCTCTGCATCCCAGCTTGTCTAATTAATTAATGAGCTTCATTAAAATGTTATGTCTGTGTTAATTAGGCATTGAATTTAAGTGTAATTCATTATTTTTAAGTTGTTATCTTATTGAATGGTATGAAGAAACATAATGGGCTGAATAAACATTGTTTTCTAATATTGTAGGTTTATCGTGTCCCATTGTATACTCAATCCCGGCTTGTAAATGCTAAGTTTGTTTGCACAAATGTTGATCGATATGCAATGGTAGACAAACGATACAAGCAGATGGTTAGTCTTGAATTCTATATATAAGCCATGTAGGTTCCCAGATCCTTATAGGGTTTGTATCTTGTAGATGTTATAGTTCCTGATTTTGCGAATAAAATGCTATATTTTATGTATATAATTTAGAGAAGTTCGCTACATGGTGAACCGCGGGGAAACCACCCTAGCAGATTGTGCACAACTAGCAAGAAAAAACCCCATGTGATTCCCTAGTGCTATTTTGAGAAAGCGGCTAAAATTAGCCCATTGCATCTCATCATACCTAATTTTGCACTTTTGTTATGAAGAGAGAATGGACCTTGCGCTCCGTCTTCACGAATAACTACCACCAGACTGGACTTTGGCTTCATCTTCACAGATGGCCATCCATTTACGACATGCAGAGTTTTTAGTAGTATCACTGCCAGGTTTTAAGCACTGAATTTTGCTAACAAGCTGCAGTCGTCTTTGCAGCCTAAAGAGTTTTAATGTTTTGGGAATCAGAAGATTCCGTTTTGTGGTCCAAACGAAGGCATTTGCGCCAGAATATTGCATCCCGGACTGTTATTTATTAAAGCTGCAGAATTTTGTGTGGGCGTCTTCAGTGTTGCCCTAAAGAAGAGACTTAATGAAGACCATTCCTCCGGACTGGTTATCAGGCGAATTGATCTTAGTATCTTAATCTTTAGTATCGGAATCTTTAAAGGAACAAACTACCATTTTAAAATTTGTGGGAAAGGATGGGAAGGGTACCCTTAAATATACAACACGGTGAGATTTGTTCATATACTTGTCGTTAACCACCTAATTAACAAATAATTCAAGGAATAAGCCATATATATTTTGTTAAGAAACTAGAGCGATTTTGTCTTAGCAGTAGACGTATGATCACCACCAGCTCTCTGAATGTCACTTTAAGTGCGTCACTGTTGGATTACAACTCCTTTGAATTCTGAACACTATAATGATCCCAAGAAAGAGGTCACTTAAAGATAGAGTGAGCTGTATAATAAGGATTTTAACATTTATTTATGTGATAAAGTGTCTTGCCTAAGTGTACAAAACGTTGGCCGCAGCGTTACTCAAACTCACGACCTTCAGCTCATGACTCGTTAAATCCACTGGACCACACTATTATTATTAAATGTAATTTGTGTAACTGTTTTGAACATATCAAATTCCTGAACCAATCATTTCTGATCAACAAAATAAAATAAATGTTATAAAAATAAGATCGCTTTTTGTTTAAAGGGTATTTCTGACCTCGGCAATTACAGGATATGGTAACAATATAATTTGTCCGTATAATAGACCGTATTCAATAGCCAGCCATGTTGGTGGACAAGATAGACGCATTCCATTACTACAATACATTCACCTGTCAATGGTCCCTGTGCAATCGCTAAACATGGATCGATTGACAGCTTAATGTATTGTAGTCCTGGAATGTATGCATCTTGTCCACCAACATGTCTGGTGGCTGACGTCATATTGAATACGGTCTATACCCAGATCGTTAAAGGTCCATGGCCCGATCGCTAATAGCCTTGTCCCCAGAAGCCCCAGATTTTACCGGAAGTGGTCAACATTTTGGTATCGGAAGAAAGCTACTATTTTTCTCATTTACCCTGTGAAATCTTAGAGCCCAAGTTTAACTGCAGCTTTACGATTGTACGTATGATCAGGGTGTTTCAACAAATGCCAAATCGATTGATCTCTTGAAATAGCATGCGATCGTGTCATGATGCCGAGCCTTATCCGAGGCATTTGCAATAACATCAAAGGCAAGTCAAGTTCCAGTCGTTCTGTTGCACACACTGTATAGATTTATGAAAAGATTCAAGAGAGACGCAAGAGCATTTAAACGAGAGTAAAGCAAAAGGGAAAATGTCTCAACATAGAGTGAGAGAAATACAAGTACAAACAAACAAGCAAAGAGTTCAACAAGATGACCCCGTCTTTATCAAGGCAAAAATAATTGAGACACACTACTCAAAGTGGATACGAAGGGAATGCATTGGAGTGTGTGAAACTGTGAAAACCAGACAATACTTGATGGTGTAAGGAGGAGTGGGTGGCCAAACTGGTCAAAGTTGAGAGATCAAGTAAACTGGTGGTGACGGGAAAATTTAAGGAAAAATGCCTACAAACAGGGCTGGTGTAAAAGGAGCTATAATCCGGCAGGAGCCAAAGTCCGGGCTCCATAGACGACACCGGAATAAAGCGTGAAACTAATGTTGCGTGAAGAGTCAACGGAATCAAGTGCGCTATTCTTCGCCGTTATAGGCGGCCTGTGAGTCCGGAGGACTATATCTCCTGCCACACCGGGATGGAAACCTTTGGCGGTAGATGTGGAGGATGGGGTACAGAGAGTGGAATGGACAACCTTGTCCTTGATGTTGGTCGTCTGGCGAAATGCTACTATAGGCGGTTCTGAAATATAGCTGCCCAGCATTTATCTGAAGCATGAATGGGGAGATTCTTGTCAAGAGTAGTAGCAACTGAAGACTGTGCTGGGTGGAAGGAGAGGACCAGTGGAACTCTGGAGTTAGATTTTGAGGCGATACGAGGTTGAACAGCTTCTGGCCCAGTAATGCTGACAGCCTTCTCTATTTGCGTGTTCACGACTGGCTGAGTACCCTTTGGCACTGAAATATTATTTAATTTGATCCAACCTGATTTGGTGTCCGGAAAACAAATACGTTTTAAACGGAAGGCTATAAGCGGTGTTTAGGATAGGATGATGTCCATTGTAGATACTGATGTGTGTTAGTTGTTTCATATGCAAGTCAGTCTCCAGAAAGACCTGTTGTAATGATTCTTGAACATATGGAATCTTTAGAATACTCTGATGTGAATTTAATGGTTGGATTAATGTTGTTGCTGAAATCAATTAAGTCTCTAAGTTCCTCTTCGCGCTTCGTTATGCATCCGGATTACGAAGATATCATCAATGTATCGCAGCAAGATCAACGGTTTAAGGGTAGCATTGGATTGAAGTCTGTTCTATTTTACCCATGAAGAGTATATATAGGCCTGAAGAAGGAGCCAAGTGCGTGCCTATCGCCGTTCCAATGCCTTGGAATGTTCAGTAAGATATGATCGGCTGGTCCTTTCTCGTCGAATCTTTGGACGAATTGAGGACAGTGCAGATAACCTGGGGGTCACAAGAACGAAGCATTCTGAAGATATACTACACATCGGCTAAGATGTGCTAATCCAGGTGGCAGATGATTGTGCGATGTTCACACAATTTATGGAGCATGACAGGCAACGAAATAGGACAGTAATTCGACGCTGGCAGGACGTCCGGCGGCATCTTTATGACTTACATTTTTAACTACATATGCATCTAGAGATTGGGACAGGAACAGACAAAAATATTACGTGTATGATGTGTACATGTATGTGTAATTTTAATACACTTTGCTCTTTAAAGTTTAGGTTTTATTGGTATGAATAATGTTGATCTTTCCCCAGAGGTGCCGACACACAGAATATGTGCCTAGCCTGGCCGGGATCGAACCGACACTCTATTACTAGCACAATATTCTTATCGTTGGTGCTAATAAGGGCTGGGTTGGAAGAGGAGCAATTGATTAAATGTGGAAGAATACAATTTCAATCATATCATTCTCAAAAAGAAAATTATTGCTTTCATGAGAGAATCCACACACTAAATACAAGACTAAGAGCAATGAAGTCCTGCCTCATGTGTATAAATGTATTTATAGTCTTAAAGGGGATAGCCCAATTTAAGGATAGTGAAGTTTTCATCTTCATAGATTGGCGTTCACCCTAAAACCACATCTGTAAAGTTTCGCGCCAATATTTCAATCCGGTTTGATGTGAGAGCCAAAAACGTGATTTTGTAAGCCCAGAGTACTGTGTAAAATTAATATTGGTCGACCAAATTGGGGAACATTTATGCTCAAAACTTCCCAACCAAACATCCTTTGGCCAACACCAAATTGTGACCACTTCCGGTAAAATCTTAGGTTCCGGTGGACGAGGCTATTAGCGATCGGACCATTGCCCTTTAAATTGGGCAATAAAAGATGCACTGAAAAACCAACCGTGTTGAAACCCCTTAAGTAACACGTATTCTTAGGCACGCACGGATAAGGCACACTGTCACTTTACATTGGAAACACCAAGTTCGATTAAGGGTTCCATGTGATTCTTTTATTCCATCGAAGATGGTATAAAATCGGAGTAGATAAAAGCCACAACATTTCAAAGTTACCTTAGAATATCAGAGCATATGTGCAGCAAGCAAATGATTGGCAGAATATCACAGTCATGCACAGAGTTGGGTGGTTGTCTCATGTAACAGTGCAAAGTACTCTGGTTCCCATTATTTTAAGAATTAAGGACATGGTATATGCCTACTAGGAAATTCATTTACATTTCCCATTAAGCAGCTAGAAACAAAACTTTGATTGGATGACAGCCCACACATCACCGTGGATAACTTCTCAGTTCATTGACATGTAATGGATGATTTGACCCATGGTCTTGATAGTACCATTATGTGTACAATGCCCAGATAACACAAGCGTTGATTTAAAACCTGTTTCCTATTTGAAGTTTGTCATCTGGGTGTAATGGGAATTTTGCCGGGGTATTTTGATTATAGAAACTACCCACAATGTTCCACATAACACGAAACCCAACTCAGACTGTATAAATTAAACAAAAATGAAATACTAACATTTCACGGATATATTTGTGAATGAATGATGAACAGGGAACAGGCTAATTTAGAATTGGGGCTGCGCATTTCCAAACCCAAGTGCAGTCGGTTGACAGAGATCAAACAAGAATAGTATTTTAAAAAGAACAAACCATCGCTTAGCGAGGATTGTGAGACTTGAAATGTTAGTGAAAATACTGAGATCATAGGAAACCTCTCGTATTAGCTTAAATAACACAGTATATATTAAGGCATCCAATCATACTCGGCATCAACCTTTAATTTTGAAATTACCACGGGGTTTGAAAACGACAGCCTTTATACCGCCCACATCCATTTACTACTATAGGGTGACTTCAGCAATGTGGAACATGTGGGTAGTTTATCAACAAATAGATTCTAAATATTTAACCACAGCAATTGCACCGAGATTACCAAAAATCAAAACTGAAGGGAAAAGTTTTAAAAACAACGCTGTCAGTATGAGGCAATGCAGTATCATAGGAACAGTCAATAGCTGATCATTCCAAAGTGTATTTAAGAAAACACACCCGGAAGTTTTGGGATCATAAATGATACATTAGAATACTACATGATCAGTTCATGTCAATGCAGGTACAAGTACAACCCACTGAACTGTGCCCTTGGTTGATGAGCCTATTGAACTCATAGGTGTGTTATCTGGGCATTGTACACATTAATGGTACTATCGAAGACAATGGGTAAGACATCCATACATGTAATGCAACTGAGGCAAGTGATCCACGTGTGATGGGTTGGCTGTCATCCAATCAAAAGTTTGTTTCTAGTTGCTTAGAAAGGTAATTCCTATAGGCATATAGACCATGTCCTTAATTCTTACAATAATGGGAACCAGAGCACTGCTACACGAGGGGAACACCATCCAACTCGGTGCATGACGGTGATTATGCCGTCATGCTGCCTGACTGCACATAGCTCTGATTTGCTAGGGGAACTTGCAACAATGTTGAGGCTTTTTTACTCCGATGTTATACATCTTCGATGGAAAAAATATCCTCGCTAAACGATTGTTTTTTTAAACACTATTCCTGTTGCAGTTTTATCATCTGGAGTTATCGTCTATAGCGAACATAAGATTTACACGGAATGACAATCCTACACTCGACACGACATTGTGACTCATGGGCTTCGTCGGTGGGGATTACCGTAAATATGATTAATATGGAAAATTTGTAAAAGCCGGTGGGTTAAATAACACTAAACAGATGTTGGTACAACGTGGCAATATCAGCCATCTCAGCTTATCGTCACCCTGTAATTGCCCCTCTTATCCGATTTTCCCCTTACTGCCCTCTATAATACAACTTGGAATGATCCAAATTAAAATACAACGAAATGACGTAGACTGACGTTGAGCACGGTGTACTCAGTCAACTATTTTGTACCGCGTGAATTGCTAAAGAGATTCTAAAGCCCCGGAGACGACATCCATTTTAGCCAAAGGTAACAAATAGTGATCATGATAGATGTGGAGTTGACGAGTTACTACCGAATGGACGATATTCATTCAAATACACCATCAAGTTCGTTTTCAATCGTTACAGTTTACAAAGAACGCGGAGAGAGACAACAACCCTTTAAAAGTATCAATGGACGTACAGATATCGGAGTAACATCAGCTATGACGGAGGAAAGAAAGAAGTTTTAAAATCAGGAAACGTGTGGCTATGTCTGCTTCTATTTATTTGCGCGGGATTTTTATTGTAATTATACATGCACTCCGGGTTTTTACGAGTACTATAGATGTACGTGTTAAAACTTAACGATTTTTATCTATTGCACATATATGTCCATGTGTGTGTGCATATAGGCCTATCTATGTGCACACACACGCATATATAATATCCATATATATATGCATAAGAAATGATAGTTGGACACGATTGAGTGTTTATGGTTATAGTCATATGCATACATCGTAAGGAGCTTTTGCTCTGTGAATGGGACTCGAAATATATAGATATAATATATATATAATATATATATATATAATATATATATATATATATATATATAATATTAAACAAAATTAATATATATTATATTTCGCTAATATAGTCGTTAGGGGGAATCATTATTACTTCATTAGTTTATAATGAGCTCTTATAGTTATTTAAATTAATTAATATTCATTCTTAGTTATTCTAGAGGTATCCTTATTTGCATAAATTAAGTATTTCATATTTTGACGCGAAAAAATCGCCAATACAAACAAAGGGAGCGTTAGGGGCAAATGATATATCGCCCTAACGGCGTAATGAGTGAATATCAAAAGATCGCTTCCCCCTAAGCCAGGAAGATAGCGAGTTATTGTCTATTATATTTATGTATATATATATATATATCTATATATACACTGTAAAAATTTACTCATGTTGATTAAAATGTCAAAAGCTCTTGATGTTGAGTAAAATTAGTAAAGTGAGTTAACCTCTCATTGGTGACTAAAGCTTAGTCATTGTTGGGTTAAAATATACTAGCTCTGTGACTTTTTTACTTCAAAAGTTTTCGGAGTGTATATATGATCAGTGCTATATATATATATATATATATATATATATATGTAATGCAGAGGGGTATAATGTGTGTTGTGTGGGGTGTGTGTGTGTTGGGTGTGTGTGCGCGTGCGCGTGCGGTATGCGTGTGTGCGTGCGGGGTGTGTGTTTGTGTGTGTGGCGTGTGTGTGTGTGTATTAACAACACTCGTGTGCGGGTGTGTGCGAGGTGTGTTCCGTATAATTAAGTGCGACATTTTTGCTATTATTGACTTATGGTAAAGATTACGGTCATAAACTACATTCGAGATTAGATATGGAACAAAGCCGTCTGAAAGAAAAATAACTTTTAAGGAAAGCAGGAAAACTAATAGCTGCCGGAGGGCAGGTTATACTAGATACTGCAGGAAAGTAGGACTAACTCTGACGGTATGCCGGACAGCTCCAGCCAGGCATACTTATCAAAGGACATGGCTGGTCCATGGAATGTTGTTACCTTGAACGAAAGAAAAAGTCAAGTCAGGTGAACGAGAGATTTTCAAATAACAGGGGTCCCGCGAAAAAAATGTGAGAAAAATTATTGATTTTTTAATTTAAATATTTCCATATAAAATATCCCCATCTGTGAGGATTAAACTGAGAATGTTTCTTTGGTACAAAAATTGTGAAATTTCTATTCGTATAGGCGCCAATACAAAATTAAGCCTGGTTTTCAATGACTAGAACATATACAATCAATTTGTTTTCATTTTAAGTTATTTCTGTAACCAAAATCAATAGATAGGCATCTCTTGAGCGTCTAACTCTATATGAAATCATAACATATCACAAAAACTTATGACTGACTTGAAATCTCTGTCTCGTTGAAAACCGGTACAGTGTAAGCTGGTGTAGGTACATTCCTGAGAGTGAACGCATAAGATGCATGGATGGTGTGTTAGATCAAGCTGTTCGGGGGGTGCGGCGAGGTGGGTGAATATTTACTTTACAAAACACATTTTCCCCATTGCATTGGATAGAAAAACTTGAAATTTATTAAGTGGTTCCTTAAATTTTTAGGTATGCATTAGCATTAGGCTCACTCGACAACCCTCTAGAAAAGTATTCCCATAACCGATTTTTAAAATATTGAGTTTTGTAAAAGATTAATCTTCATTAAAGAAGGAAACCCAGAATGCTCGTCCCCCTAGTATTTTTTTCATTCTTTAAATATGTAGCCAAAATTTGCTTACCGTTTATATCTTATGCAGCTTTATGCGTGTCATTGCTCCCGTTTATTCACATTATCCACTTATCTTGCAATCTGACTGCCCACTTGGATATATAAAATCCAGACAAATGATTAAACTATCGACAAATTTGCCCAGATTCTTGCACAGCATGCATAACATCTGGTATTAAGATGGAAGAGTTTAAGTACAATAAAGATATTAAACTTTACAGGTGAAAAATTTGTACACTTTACGCTTCATTAAAAGGAACCTGTGTGATTTTATCTAGGATTCAGTGATGGACGTCAACGGCAGCAACCTTAAGGCAGCAGGGTAACATCAAGGTCTATTTCATCGACTCTATTTAAGGTTAGTATCCTCACTACCTGAAGATGCCGTTACACGGATTGTCGCGGTTCGCCACTACGTACAAAATACTTATGAACTTTCACAGGAAAATTCATTGGAACAAATTCTGTACCAAATTACCGTCCGTAAAGTTACAATATAATGTAAACATTAATTTAATCGAAAGCACTCAAAAACAACATATAGCTTATATTTTGTGAGTTATTATAGAGCTGTGAAAGTTGTGTAGAGTAAAAAAAAAAGACTGACGAAAACCTAATTAGTAGGCTATCACAAATTTTTACAGTGGGCAATATACTGTACAAAGTGACAGTAAAATTTGACATGAAAACCTGTTTTAAACGCGGATTACGGGGTTTGGTTGGCAGAATTTGCTGCCAGGATTTTCTGTAAAATTGCAGTAATTTTTTCCCTGTTAAAGTTTACTACTTAATCGTATAATTGAAGATTCATCGGTTGTTATAAATAATGTTGTACTCATTAAAATTCGAAATAAAAGCTTCATTTAAAAAAATTTTTTCCATTATGGCCTGAATATTGAACATAAATTACCAGTACTTCCGATATTCCAAATTACAGCCAAAGGTAATTTTTCTACAGGAAATTTTCTGTCAATGCACTGTATTTTTCTACAGTGAGGCTACATTGATATCAGACCATGGATTTATCAATCGACCTAAGATCATGGATGTAAAATAAAAGAATTTGCATAGTTGTACAGGGCTGGTGATTTTTCAAAAACAAAGGTATAGTTTGTCAAGGTCCGACCTTTAGTTAAGTAGGTAGAGCCCTATTAATGTTGAAGGTCATCCTGTTATCCAGTGCTCCGATTTTTGGTGAAATTGGTGTCAAATGTTTCGTCTTACCTATTTACAATGTTTGGCATTTGGTTTCGTAATTATTGGCATGGCAAAAATGTAACAAGGGCCTACATGGTCTATAGGGTCACCCAAAACTGACCTCAAATTGTATCAGAGCTGTCACCCAAAGACTTGAAATGAATTTTCTGCCTTCAGTGGACAAGGGCACTATTGACACCGATGTTTACAAAAAAATATGAGCATTGGATTGTTTTGCTCCGAAATGACCTTGAACATTTTCAGGGCTGTAGCCGTTTGTAAGGAAAAGGTCAGAGCATATACAAACTATACCTTTTTAATCCTTAGAATGAGATAAATACATTGGTGACATTTAAAACAATTTGACTTGATTGGAAAAATTTCCCCTGTAATATTTTACCCCCTTATTTTTACAAAGTTACCCACATTTCCAGAGGATGGGACCAAAAAATCTGATCAGCCACCTTAAACTATAGAAAAAACATGTTCAAACCTTATTCCCCAAATTCTTGAATGGGCGTTCTGATTTATAAACCATCTATCCTAGTAGGGGGGGCCGGGGCGTGCTGTGATCACGAAATGCGCCCTTTAAGTGAAACACTTACAAAATGCATATCTCAATTTATGCTTTATGATCTACGTCATGAAAAAAATAGTTCGGGAGGTGCTATGTAAGACACTCTAAAAGTCTAAGGACACTATCCTATCTGTCTGAAGCTCGGCAATCGCATTACGCGAGAGGGCTGGTAATGCAGCCGTATGGGTTGACCTTTTCGACACACCATGGAGACATGACCAATCAGAATTTGCGAATTCGCGTCAGTGTTGACCCCAACCAATTGGAACCCCACTAACAGTGAACTCAGATCACATAGGGCTCCAGCTGCAGTCAGAGATCTGTGGTTGCAGTACAACATGAAATACCCCAATCACCATTTGAGATGATTTTGAGAGTCATGTGTGGCACGCTTAGTAAATAAAATTTTTACACGAGTCCATGTGATATATAGAACGAGACACAAAGAAAGAAATCACCAAAACTTCACTTTAAATGTTCAAACAACCCAGCCTAATAAAAATATCCACTTTCGTTTGGATGCGATGAACGTAAAAAGTATAACAACGTCAATCATATGATTACATTTACAAATTTGACCATTTGTAGATATTTACACGTGAAGATCGCGAATATTACCTAACTGCCACGAGACTCAGTTATCCAAAGGATGATTGAAAATAATATTAAACAACCTATGATGTGAGTAAGTTTTAATCAATGAAATCAAGATTTTTTGTTGTGACGAAAAAGCGTAATGTTAATTCGATCCGATGAAAGGTCTGGTTTTGCCTATGTACATGTATTACGCAGCGAAATGCCTAAATGATGACCTTCAAACGGGGCATTGGGAACTGTCTGGAACTAAATTCGTGAAAAATAATGTCATATAAGGGAAATATACGGGAAATCTGTTTGTTATGGTTTCCACCAAATTTATTTTTCCCTCACCCCAATAGTGTCTGTTATTGACTAATTTTGGTCATTGCAGCCTAGTATGTGACGAGGAGTGCCAATGGAAACGGATACAGGCCGATCGTCGCGAAACGCTTCGCCAGGCAGTGCTCTTTTCAACCGAACCACCCGTCACACCTATGACAGAGTTGGTTGATGGCTCCACATAACTTGTTGAAATTTTACTGGGTATCTGATAAACATAAAGGCATTATCTGTAGTGTCCCCTAAATTGCTGCACCAATTGGAAGAAGGTTTTCTACCTCAGACTAATGCATAGAGACCAGTTAATCATTATACTATAATATAACTCGATCTAACAACTTCAACATTCACCACAACACCTACAATGCCAGTTGGAAGTTGTTAAACATGGCGCCTGAAGATGTCATTCACCGGCTGAAAACGTATACGTCATTTTTAGTAGTGCGAAACCCTTTTTCCCGCATTTAATCAGCTTACCGGGAAAATTTGTAAAACGTACATCTCAGTGCCATTTGGAGATACTGGATGTACAGGATATATCTATATGCTGCAAATATTTTGACTCCCAAAATTCGTCACTGATTATACCTCCCTATTATAACCCATCGTTCCGGGAATTTCTACAATTTGCTAGCAATCCAAATGCCCAATATTTTATTAAAGGCGATCAGCACTGGATGCCGATAACCGAATTGTGTTTTCCGTGTCAGATCAAGTACGATATCATCGCTACAATTGAGACCTATTGAGAACGATGCAAAGTTTACACTATTGAAATTTGGAGTACCTGAATTGCTCAGCGTGAATTTTGGGCAAAAGACGGGCCGAAACTAAATTTTTCTGGGTTAAAAACACAACGGTCTTTCCTCTCAGAACTCTCGTCGGATGATGTCGGAATTTTGAGCAAAAATATGAAGAAGGATTTAAAATTGTTCGGATATGATAGGACACCAGCTACTCCTTGATAATGCAGAACCTAAAGTGACCGGAGTGCGAGCTGAGAGTTGTTTTGTCACCTTTGTGTCCGTGATTGATCAACTAGGTGAAAAGACTTTCATACTTCCATGTGAGTTTGATTTTCAAAATTAAGGATTAAAACTGGTTAAGGTGAACTAAAATTAAGTTGTTCAATACCTACGATGAAATTCCTTAATTATTATTTGCGCTACGGTTATCGAATTCTAAATGTTGAATATATGGTCCATAATTCAGTATTTCGCGTAACATGACCGCGGTCGCCTTTATCGATCTCAGAAAAGCTTTCGACCCAGTAATAGAACCATAGCCTGTTGGTCATAGCTTCCTATAGGCCTAATATCGGTGCATGACAGGCACTTAAAATTGGTTATATCTGTCTGGTAGAAAGCAAAGAGCTACTTTAAAGTTTCTATGTCTTGGGACTTTTAAATTTTCCTTCACGATCTGCACACAATGTTATTTCACAAGGTAAGATACTATTTAATGTAAAGACGAGACGACTTTCTCTGTGAGTGGTATATGGTAACATTTCAAAGATGCTTACTGAAGATCTGAACACAGTATCAAACATGGTTCCATCTCGCCTTAATCAGGATAAGACTAATGTTATGCTTATTGGAAAGAATCTAAAAGACGTACAGATGGTTTCCATGGCTATTAGAGTATTCCTTGCGAAGAACACATTTTATGCTTAATTTTCGTAGCAATACACGATGTTAAGCCACTTTCATGCTTTCTTCAAAATGTAGAACAAAATCGCGTCCATCAAAGTCCATTTTTTGCACTGTTGTATGGAAATGGTTGTAGGTATACAACCCCTGTAAGTGGCTAATGCTTAACGCACCGTATTTGCCCAAAATTTGATTATTTTTAATGCATTGTTTTTACTAATAAAGCCTGGATATCCGACGTTTTAGCCACAAAAGAGTCGCAATGACATCTTCAATCCCACCGTAACATGCTTTAGAGTTGTTTTTCACAAGAACAGTATTGTAAGGTGTTGATATGATCCAACACTAGCAATATAGAAAATAATAATATAATTAAAAAAAAAAAAAAAAAAAAACTGACTGATAGTGGCTTTAAGGAAGCCTCCGTTTTTATATTTACGCCATCAAAGGTAGACACAAGCAAGAACTTCGCTCGTATCCTTTTGTGGTTCACCAAAGTTCACAAGAGAAGCTTGTGGCAGACTGGCTGCAGTCACGAGGTATATTTTCGCTGGTTTCTGTTTTTGGTATTGCGCGCGGCGTTGTAAATATCGCACGGGAATAATGACGGCACTTCCAATGATTGCTGTACAGTTGTGTATATTTGTCGGATAAATCTGGATCTTTGTTCGTAAGGATACGCCAATCATGTCACTAATTCCTTTAACCATTAAGACTCCAGTGTGTTTCTCTATATGGGGAATGAAATGGATTTGAAGGCTTGAAATTTTTTAGGAAAAATAACACATGAAAGCATCAGGCCTTTCATCTGTTATCAAAATCGACACTACTACTGGATAAATCAGCAGTCCCAAGATAGAGTAGGAAAATAGTTCATAGTCCTCCTAATGTTTTTTTGCGAAGCAACATATCAAAAGTCCCCAGTTTCTTTCTTGCTAATGGAGGAATAAGGGGGTAAGATTAGTACAGTCGTGGGTCCCCATTTTAAAATGTTTCAATTGTGTCAAATGTATACCGCATTTGGTGTTCGTGAATCATAAGGGTTAAAAATGGTATAGTTTTGTGCGAATCTTCGGTTTATGGTTAATTAACTATGGAAATAAATGGTTCATGGTCATACTGGGGGTACAGGTTCAGAATGCTCCGATTCTTTTCAAAAGTGTGTTCACGTGTTCGTCTTGTTATGTTAATAAATTGAAAAATATATTATTAAACGTTCAAGTAATTCAAGAATAGTTATGGGACTCATTGTGACTACTAGGGTAGATTACTATGGTCGATGGGGAAGGTCACAGAAGCGCCTATAACGGTCATATTTTAAAAGATGTAGATCGAGGGAATTATTTTATTTCCACCGTAATATGGACTCGTACTCCCTGTGCAGTAATTTGTAACATAGTTTGAAATTCAAATCGGGTTGTTTTGAACAACACAAAGAAAATTGTCCACAATCCCGCCACGTTTGACGCTTGAACATTTGGTTGCCTGTACTTATAAGGTCAAAGTTAGGCACACTTTTTTTTTTTAAATCAGTGAGACTATCATAAGCAGAATCATAGTCCTGATTCGCTCAATTGAACCCTTTTACAATTGTTTTGTTTTTTTTTTTTTTTATTCCCCTGTATAAGCCTTACCCACTTATTCCTCAATTCGCACAAGGGGGAACCTTGGGGGATTTTATTATATGGTGCTCGTCACATTAGAAAATCAGCCAATGCCTTATTCTAAAGTTCCTGGATCGTCCTAAAGACGATCGTACACGCCATCTTTGCAGGACAATGATAAAGAGTAATAATGTGCAAAGAGGCCAACATTTAACAATTTTAGACAAACAATATTTCAATGTGACGTTTTCAATCATCAATACCTAGGGACAACATCACGAGAGTTGCAATCAGCCTTTATCTTCAGAATAAGACAGAAATAAACCAACAAATACAAAAGAATAATAACCAGTTTTATATAGTCGGCTTAAAATCCCCGTAAACAGGCACAAAGCGCTGTTGACAATCATTATTATTAACGCTACGAGCCTTCAAAGAAATCGTGTGGGTCACGACAATCCTTGTCGCTTACCATATGCTATCATAAAAAAAGAAGAAATACAGCGCATCGTGCATATATACCTTCCAATGAAGAGAGACTGCATTTTAAATACCTGCTTTTGGGAAAAATTTCGAGCAAATGTAAATGAACTCCTTTTACTCCATCTCCTTTGCCTCTCCTTTCTCTCTCACTCACTTTTCACTGTTAGACCTAGGGTAGGCCAATATGACCTTTCCAAAGAGTCTGCACAAAAAGTTTTGCCATCAAAAACATTCGTAACCAACACTTTTCAAGGTTCTATTCAAGTCTTTGGTTCTACCAGGGGACTGTAAATTCATGCTCTCAAACAAACAAAAATTAAACCGGTTTCATGAATAACAATCCAGCATCATATATGATGGCGACACCCACCGGCCATCTGTCTTTACTTCCCATTGTTTACTTCACGCCATCAGTGTTTCAGCACTCTACCCCATAGCCTCGTCCCTCAAGTTTCTTTCACTTTATAACAAAAATAACCTCCTTCTCACCAATTTGGCTTTACCCTAGGCCCAGAGATACTACTTTCATGGCAATCAACATTATACTTGCAACTTTTGCCACAAATGTTAGATGAATAAGAAGCTACACTACGGTCGGTATTTTTCTTGGATTTAAGCAAGGCCTTTGATACAATTAACCACGAATTCTCTTTCCAAACTTCATGATTATGGTATAGAGGTCTTGCCAACGAACTGGATGAGAGCTACCTGATCGCAGATATCGCGAGTTGAATGTCTACAACTCCAACAACACCAATCTCTGACCCTGTCAGCATCGCATGCGGAGTTCCTCAGGGCTCTATACTTCGTCCTCTCTTATTCGGACTTTACATAAATGATTTACCCCTCTGTTCTAAAATTCCCCAGTTTATTTTATTTGCAGATGACACGAATATTTAATTTTTTCCCACTCAGACCCGCTTAAACTTGAGGGAATAATTAACATTGAACTTAAACAAATATCTAACTGGTTTAAACTAAATAAACTTTCTCTAAACATTAAAAGACTATATGGTTTTTAAAAATAAACATGGTAATAAACCTAAAATTGACTTTAATATACAAATTGACGATACTCCAATCCTCCAGGTTGACACAAACAAATTCTTTGGCCTACTAATTGACTCTAATATCACCTGGAATTCCCCAGGAGCGTAACCAGACCTGAGCCTGGGGGGGGGGCAAGACTCAAGAAGTTTCCCGATTTTTCAGACGCCAATTTTTCCGGCTCGCTTCGCTCGCCGGGTAGACCCATATTTTCCCCCTTCTCTACATTCTTCTCGTCCCCATTTTTTAGCTTCTCCGTCCCCATTTTAGTTGTCCGGGGGGGCAGTCTGCCCCCCCCCCGCTGGTTACGCCACTGGAATTCCCAAACACACCATATATCTAAAATAGTTTCCAAATACATTGGTGTGATTCGTAAGGTGCGTCCTTATCTCGGGGCCTTATCTTCACATGCAACATTCTCTTGAGACTTTACAATTCTCTCATTCTTCCATATCTGTCATATGGTGCAATGATCTGGGCTGATCCTAACAACTCCTGTCTTGAATCTGTCTTTCTTCTTCAAAAACGCGCCATCCTTACTTGTACTAATTCTGATCAACTTTTCATCTCTTTTCTACTCTTAAAGTGCGCGACATCTACCAACTTCAACTTGCCTCTTTTATGTACCAGTATCACCACCATCTTCTTCCACTGGATCTTATCTCTGAAGACTTCTTCAACGTTGACACTCCTTCTCAAAACTATGATACCAGGTATGCTAATGACCCCTTCACTACACCTACCAACACTGTTCTTGCCAGTAATACCTCTAAATCTCAAGGGCCTAAGCTATGGATGCATTTGCCCTCTGAACTCCAGAAATACCCCTCACTATCATCCTTTAAAACAAGTTTAAAAAGTCTCTTGGCAAGCTGTATGATGACATGTCTTCTTTATAGTTAGTTTTTCTTCTCCCTTTCCCCCTCTTCTCTTTGTATCTCCACTTAACTTATCATTTCATTTATAAATACTCTTAAGTCAGACATCATGTTTGTACTAGTCTGTCCTGTCCTGTATATTTTATCTCGTCTCCCCTTGTTTTTCGTATTTAAAGCAATAATAGCACATTTTTGAAGAGCGCCCCCAATTTTCAAAAAATTGAGATTTTTACACTGTTGCATTGGTAACTCGCTATAGTAAATTATACCTGTGAATGGTTAAGCTCGAAAATATCTATGTGTTGCAAACGAAGGAATTTTGTAATTAGAATAATTAATATCGGAGATCTCCGATAATAATTCAACGGCTGTTGGAAACGGCCTTCCAATATGAAATAGCCGGGAAATAGCGCCATGTACGTGTCTACGCTCATCCATTAGTTTTTTTATTGGTTCAGGCATGTCAAGTTAGAGGTAATTTTCTTGAGGTGGCACTATTTAATCATGGACGGACATAAACTTAGCATTTCCAGCTCTGCCGTTAAGTACAATCTGGGATCCCAATTTTAATTACAAAATCGCTTATTTTATGATAAATACGCATTTTATAGCATTCTCGTTCGCAGGTATAGTTTCCTAGACAATTACCACCATAACTGTGCAAAAATATCAAATTTTGAAAATTGGGGGCGCTCTTAAAAATGTGCTGATATCTCTTGTAACTTTTTCATTTTTTTTAAACCTTTTGTGTAGAGGGCACTGCGACTTCACGCCTCGCGTTTAGCAGTGTCCTCGTCAATTCACCATGTATGCATTCCAAAATACTGCTTTGTATTGTTTTTCTGTAATATTATCACCTATATTTGGCATTAGGGCCTACTTTTGAAAAATATGTTTTCATTTAACCATAGTTCTACTTTATCATTGTATACAACCAAATAGTTCCTCTTTGTACATAATCTATAGTTATCAAGGTTTATCATCTGTTTATTTTGTATACATGTTTTGTAAAGAGACAAATAAACCTGAATCTGAATCTGAAAAAGGTCGTGGTTTGAACACTCGGTTTATATTGGAGTCCTGGGTTCTCGAAAGTACGGCATTTTACGGCTATCTCATTTTTCTGTGATGGAGCAGATCACCAATTATTATTATGACCTTTTTATATCTTAACTAACATTTGGGCGTGTTAAAACACCACGTTGTAATGTTTAATCATCATGAAGAAAGCGATAATAATTAACATGTAGGAAACTGATATTTAAAATTACAGTTCTATGTTGATATAATATCATATATGCATAATTTTATACCATTTAAACTTAGGTCAACTTACTTTGACTATGCCTCGTCTAGTAGTTTCTAGTGTTGAAATAGTTTAGTCCAAGTTGCAGGTTAATTGATCTTCTTATCGTATCTAAACACAGTGGTTCTCAAATATGGTCCAGCCTGAGGTGTGCTTCACTGAATTCTGCAAGGTCCTTGTCTGTGCATTGTTGCTCCTGCATTGGGCAGACAAAGAGATGTTCCATTAGAGGGGGACTGTAGTGCACAGATCTTATGTGAGTGTACAAATCTGGATAAAATTGTGAACTTTGGTACACAAGTGCTTTAAGCATTGATAATAAAAAAAATGATGGAAGCACTTGCCACACCCCTTTCATGACCCCATCTTAGATTTCAAGGTCACACAGGGGTAAAACTTTATAGTTATAGTTAAAGGTATAGTTTATACTACCTGTGGCTTATAGTTTGGGAATTGTGGGTAATAACTGTAAAAATGGTGAAAAAAGTCAATTTTGGTTTGTACAGGGGTCAAAAATTAAAAGTTGCTCCAATTTTTGTAAAGCGTGGTTCAAATTGTTAGTTTAGCTCATAGAATGAAATATAGGAATAGTTTTGACTATCTTATGTGTTTGGTTATTAACCAAAATGGCGAATAAAGTCAACAGCTATTGGCAGCTATTTAATTCTATTGGCCTGTCACCTATTTTGTTGGATAACGTGAAAACTAAGCATAACAGATAAGGCAAACTGTTCCTTATTTCAATCTTTTAAGCTAGGGAAATAATTTGCGCCACATATTAACTGAATCAAAGCAAACTTTAACTTTTGACCCATATACACTACAAATTTGACCTTTTCACCATTTTTACAGTTTTTACCCCGTAACTCCGGAACTATAAGCTATAGATAGTGTAAACTATACCTTTTTGGAATCCTTGTAACAAGACAAACATCATGGTGTGCTTTTCAACACATTCGGAACAATTTAAAATTTTTACCCCTGTATAACCTTGAAACCTAAGCTGGGTCCATTAAGGGGAGGGGTGGCAATTTTATGGATTATCAATGCCTAAAGTACTCACAATTTTATCCGGAAGCGCACACTCTTTCACTACAGTCCCCTGCTACATTGTCTGTGGTGCTCTTCCACAATCACATGTATATAGTGTCCTGATCTGCTTCCAGGTAGCCCCACTTCTGCAAGGAAATCTTAGATCGGTCGGTTCTGGTTCTCAATCTGTTGAGACATCGCCATTCAGCCCACGAGGAGTCAGCTCCAGGTGGAAGATATACTCACCAGGTTCTATACCAATAGATCTTACTTGGTTGATAACAAGTCTTTCTTTCCACAAGGCGACTCCCTAGAGACTACTTCAAGGGGTTGTACTTTGCTTAAGAAACTCTCTCTGGAATTAAGGCGGTTAGCAAGTGGTCTCTGTCCGGACATATGGTGCTCCACATTAGATACTTGGCAGCTACGCTCTTGCATGCTCGCTGCACTACGACGGATGTCTGGTGGAGTAATTCCTGATGTATAAGTTGTCCGTTGGTGTCGGACGAAGACATCCCGTGATAAGCCGGCAGGAGCCATTTAACGCTGGATCAAGCTTCTTGGCATGGGTTGATTTTTACCATACAGGACAAGCATGCATATATTTAAATAAATTAATTAGATAATTTGAGCTAGTCAAATTTGTACTGAAACTGGTAAAATGTACTATAATGTCATTAAAATAAAGCGATCACCGTTGGAGACATTTTCGTGTATCCCTATATGTATTTGACTGAGTTCTCGCCGTGCTATTTTTAATCAATCCATTGGTTTAAAAGCGACACTGGCACATTTGAAAAATAGTGCGCCCTCAAGATTTTTCAAAATCGATATTTTTGCATGGCTGTAAAGCTTTTATATACACAAAAGCCCTCACCTGAAATGATTAAGACCAAATCAGAGTCCTTATGAGTAAACAGAACGATTTCATAATTAATGACGCCGGCGACATTAATTCAGCAGACGACGAAAATGGCGTTTAACACACGAAAACGCACGCCGTATGCACGTTTCCCACGCAATGCACCTGTTTGACCGGTCTGTAACCTTTGTAGTTTTAATATCAGTGAGTGTCTATGATATTCATGTGATATACGTATGCATTTGTTGATTAAAGTTATGGAAAACTTAAATGTTAGCCTACAAATTACCTGGATGTCTTTAACATCTTAATAACCTCCTTATCTGTTTTTAAGTATGTTATTTTTTATGTGTAAAATGTATCTCTGTTCTTCCAATGGCCTAGACTATCATTTGAGAGCAAATTGAAGAAATTTCACATTTTGTGAAAAATGTGCCAGTGCCGCTTTAAGTCAATAATGGGCCAAGGTCATCCCAATAATTAACTTTATATTGGCTGCTTGTCTTGGGTCAATATTCTTCATCAATATTGGACCTGTAAGGCAGTGGCGTATCTTGGGGAGTTCATGCCAAAAAATGCAAAATCAGCCTATTTTCAGCTATTTTCAGTCCTTCCGCCCGCGGGGTCGCCCTCAAAAAGCCAGGTATGGATACGCCGATGTAAGGGGTGCCGATATGAAGCCGATGTCACAGCTGCCAATGGAGAACCATTAATGGCCCAATATGCAATAGCCACGTGTTGCCGATGCCAAGATTACCGACGGAATACCATGATTACCGTTGGAGAACCAATAACGGAACAATAAAGGACACCCACATAATGCCGATGACAAGATTTATGGGGAACCATTGTTGGGCCAATATGTCAGGGGCGGATCCAGGATTTGAAAAACGTCAAAATTACCGGGGGCCTGAAAGGCTAAACTTGTCCAAAATTGTACATGCTGTCAGGGTTTCTAGACCATTCTTTTCTGCTGATTCTGAATCCAATAGGTGCCAGACGAGAAACCTTGAGCATTTTTTGTAGAAACGCAAAAATCCATATGCCACCAAAACACTCATAATTCATTTGTTATTAACCTAAAACTTTCTAAACTTTCTAAACCTGTCTAGATGTAAACAGTCATTGTGATCCACTAACATATAAATCTGTAATGATGTGACGCAATCAATGAATTCAATAAGCCGCCAATACAACAAAGTGCGATCTGCCTTTGACTGAAGATCGGTAACTCGGTATCTAATCTGATATCTTGACAGTCAAGAAATATTTTTTTAAATGTGGTAATAATAATAAATAAAAAATAAGATGTGTATTTTGAACGCGCGACATATCCACGTAAACGTGCTCAAGGCGCTGTGCGACAGCCATGAAAGGCGCTCAGAACATCAGAGAAACAATAATGCCGGAACAGAAGCTCGATCAATTCCTTCATCATTAGCATCCAAGATGGTTTCCGATACTCTAAAGATGGCTATCTAACGTAGAGCTGCAATGTTTGTCTATATCCCTGTGGTCAATCAGATCAGTTTACGTATCATTAGATAATCAGAGTAATCGATGCATGTAAGATGTCATCCAAGATGGGTGTCCAATATGGCTGGCAGTGGCACTTACTTAGCTGCCAAAATCCTATCAGTAATAGTCTAGACATGTGTATCTCTTTGTTTTTGGTAGTTTGGCACCCATCTTGGGACATTTGATATATAATGACTCAGTGATACATAACCCTAACCCTGACGTCGGTTTCTCCCGGGAGGAACTGAAGGAGTGAGGGAAGAGGGGAACAAGAAAAGTCGCAAATTCGGGTGGGATTCGAACCCAGGGCCTGCGGGCCCCAGCCCCAGGACCCGGGATAGCACGCTACGCTACGGCGGTGGTGTCGCTGCCCGGCCAGCGATTTCGGCCCCATGTGATCTTGTTTGATGGACGCAATCGATGCTTTCTGGACTTAGTGCATTTTTCTCAATTAACACAGTGAGTTTTGGTGAGGCTCAGTTGTGCTAGGGTTAGAGGTGTATTTCGCACCGCATTTTTTTGTTTATGTTTCACCAGATATACACGAGGACAGTTTAATTTCAAAATTGCAGTTGATTCTGATGGCGCGTCTTGATAGGCCACTGTGTGTAATTTCTGTCCGTTAGAAGTAGTTCGAATTTGCACGTAAGATTAGGTACACATAATACTTAGGCCACCGGTTCAGATGATATAAAAAATCTCAACTTTGTTTGAAGTAAGTCAGGGGGACGAGGCTGTGAATCACGAAATGCCCCTTTAAGTTAGTCTTACTGGAATTTCTGAAAGTTATCATCAACTTAAAACCACCAAAATATATCGTTAGCCTACAAACCCGAATGACTTACATATGGAAAGGGCGGCCAAGAATTCAATTTTGGATCGGCATTGAGTTAACACATAAAAGTGAAATTCTTGGTAGAAAAAAAAAACGGTTTTTATGTTGCAAGGAATATGTCTTATCCAAACCGTTCGAGCTGAATTAACTCTACTGTCACTGTAGGGTATTTCTGATACCATAGACGAGGACGCGGGCGTTTGTGGGTCATGGGACACCATGAACCGACCCACATCAGAGCACCTAAATTGGTTGTGGTTTGACAACCGTTAGTGCTGTAATTTCTTTGATATTTGGGTGAGTTGCTAGATTGATGAGGCTTGCTGGGGGTCAAGATTATCAACCTCCTCGTGGTGAACCCGGTTAACGATATTTCAGCGAATGAGAATTCAACTGAGGGCTACGCTAACATCTGTTGTCTTTTTTAATTCATTGTTGCCGTTTTTTTATCTCATGTATTTAATCATGCCAGTCAGAGGAACACATTTGATGCAGTCTGGCACACGCGCCCTTATCAGGGCAGGCACCAGCAGATGTCAAGTCAGATGCCATCTCAGTGCTCCAACTAATGGGAAGGGGCTAACTGGGCATAGATAAACATCATCGAACACCTCACACATACGCATAAAGTCACAGTGCGATCTCTCCAAGAGACACACGATACCGACAGTTCCAGTCTGAACATCGCGGTGACACTAGCTGCCACACACAGAGCGTACCCACGGAGGGACTGCAACCTTTGCCAGTAACTCAGCAATGGAAACAGTAATGCAACCTCACCTTGCCGACTCCACCCTGGAATGGGCAAATACCAAAATTGCAGGTGTTCATGTCACCAATGCATACAAGCCACCTAACCATCGGATTCAAGAGGACACTATTTGATGCCAGTCTGGCACACGTGCATTTATTAGGGAGGTATCACCCGATGTCAAGTCGTGATCGCAGTGCTCCAATTAAACTTGGAAGGTCTCACTAGGGCATAGAAATTGCAAAACCTCCTGCAGACTCCACCCGGAATGGGCAACTCCAAAATGCAGGGTGTTTCATGTCCACAAATGTCGTCTACAAGTCACCTAACATCGGCTTCAAGCAGACCACTATTGGATGCCTGTCTGGCACACGTGCCCTTATCAGACTCTCTGACCAACTTATGGTGCACCTTGCATTTTTTTTTTATTGCCGGCGACTTTTAACAGTCATAGATTACCTGGGGTCAGGCGAAAACCAACCCTGATGGAGCTACCCTAGGAGGACTGGGCTCAAAATCGGTGACAAACTATTGCAAGACCCCAAGCAACCCGAAACTCAACTCCGGAAGGTGGAATACGTATACAAACCCTGACCTCGCTGTTGCAAACATGGACAACACCCCCATTCACCGTACCTGTTCTCGGACCGCTTCGAAGTCCAACACAGACCATCACTGACGCTCAGGAGAGCCTTGCTAAGCAATACCAACAAAAAGCAGGGAAAAGGTGGAACGTCGCAAGGCAGACTGGGACCAGTTCAGAACTGGTGGAGTCAGAAGTAACCACCCCCGACACCAACCTCCTCCACCTGGACATTCCTACACAGCACTGTGTCAACTCTTATTAATATAGCAAAAGAAGACCCTACCACGTGGTTCCGTCGCAGTTATATCATCCTGGAGAGGATGTGAACTCTTACAATACTTCTGAATTCTGAACCCGGGGAAGAAACCTCCATCTAAGGCTTCAGACCTGACAAAACTGCATTGGACGAAAACGACGCGAGCTGGGAGGAGACGGTCCAAGGAATCGACTCACCCACTCCCCAATCCAGCAGGAAGCCTGGAAGACTATAAACCGCTCAACGGCAAGAATTTCCAAACCATCGAGAAATGTCCAGTGACTGCCAACTCAATTGATGAGCAACTCCGCGCAAATAGTTGTTTCAAGAACATGCTAAGGATTCACATAACTCTGTCAAAAAGATAAACAACACTCCGTCGAGGCACCGGCGTGGACGGTCACTTTCAATCCCTTCTCACTAGATGAGCTTACCTCTGCTATTAGCCAACTAAAGAGTGAAAGGCCCAGGGCCCTGTAACATTCCAGCAGAGTTCCTGATGCAATGCGGCCCACGATGTTATGAATTGGCTCCAGGCGTTCTACACATGTTGCCTTACCAACCAGTCCTTACCCAAGATCTGGAGGAGAGCTAACTATCATCGCACTCTCCCCCAAACCAAACAAGCCTGTCGACAACCCTAAAAACGACCGCCCAATATCACTACTGTGTTTCTCGCTTCAAACTCCTTGAAGAGGTTGATCCTGGCCGGTTGGAGCCCGTCGTCGAACCCCATCTGTCGACGAACAAGCAGGATTTCGCCGTGGCCGGAGCACTGTCCACAAATATTGTAAAACTCACAAAGGATATTGAGGAAAGGTTTTTGAAAAATCGCCGTAAGCAGGCGTCATCTTGGTGGACCGTTTTGCAGCATATGACACGTGTGGCACCAGGCCTACACTAAAGTTTCTCAGGACCATCCCGGATCGTCACCTTGTACATTCATATGTACATCTTGCCAAACCGTAGCTTTATTCTCAATACCAGTGATGGACAGAGTACTCGTCTGCTTCGTCCTGAGGAACGGTGTACCACAAGGATCTTATTGCTCCTATGCTGTTCAACATGTATATCAGCGATATACCTTCAACAACATCTAGACACTATGGCTACGCCGACGAATCTTGCCTCCCCCACCGGAACAGCAACTGGACAAAGTAGAAAGCACACTACTACAGACATGGCCCTACTTGCAGCATATCTCAGACCCTGGAGACTGAAGCTGAAGCAAGCCAAACCACGCTACTACTACTGTTTTCCACCTCAACACCAAAAGAGGCTCATCGCCAGCTTCAATCAACCTCAATGGAGCGCCTCTGCCCTACACTCCTAACAACACCAAACCTACTTGGGAGGGAAGCTTGACCGGCAGCTTACTAGCTCTTACTTATCGGCAGCACTTCGATTTCGTATGCGCCAAGGTATCTTCGAGGAATAACCTCCTGCCCAACGACCCTACGCACCACTGCATTGGCTCTGGTCTACAGCACTGCTGAATCTGCCGCCCCAGCATGGTGTCAACCGCTCTCACACAAAGAATCTGACACGGTACTCAACGAGACCCTTTGAAGAGAACCATAACTGGCTGCCTCCGCCCCGCTCCATCTGAATTTCTACCATTGCTTTCAGGCATTGCCCTGCAGGCACTCGGAGGGAGCACCACGCGCACAAACTAGTGAATAAAGGCCCTGCTGGACACAAGCACCTGCTAGCATTAACACTGTCACAGAAGCACACCAACTCGGTAGACAGAGACTGCGCTTTCCCCGACCTTTTTCTGCCGACACGCTGCTACCTAAACTCTCGCCTAAACTCTCCATCTTACAGACATGGAATACTGCCCTGGCTATACATTCCAAGACCAATCAACTCTCTATTAACACACTAAGACATAACTACCCACCTGGCAGGGCAGTCTCCCACGCAAGGAATGGGTCACCTTAAACCGGATTCGCACGGAGTCGGTCGTTCAATAGCAATATGCACCGATGGGGGTTGTGGCCATCTCCAGCCTGCCATGTGGTTCTCATCACGACTGCGATCAATTTCACATGAGTGCACCTACCTTTCGTCGCCACCGGTGGATTGGATACAGGTATCTCAAAACCCCATCCAATAAACAGTGAGTTGGCTCCTCCAACCGTTTACAAACCACATTGCGCTGCTGGCTATACGCAAGGAAGAAGAAGAGGTTTGGCCGCCATCGGAATTACCGATCTTACTTATGACATGGCAGGCAAATTGGACCCGCCCATATAGGATTACATCTTCGAAAGCAATCACTTGATTATTTTTTAGCTATTAGATTTAATGAGTTATTATGATATACCAAACATATTACAGCACTTGGCTAAATGTAGTAATGAATCCTACCATTTGCAAGTTCATCTTGAATGATTGATTGATTAATTATCCAAATTATTGAAACAGAAATCATAATGGTCTCAACTTAATAGATTGATTTCTAAAGCATTCGTTATTTACACCAAGTTACCAAAGTCGATACATATAGGATGCTGATTGTGTTGTCGGCCATATGGAATTTCTTAATTCAGTAGTTTACAGAATCACTTTTATTGGTTCACACTAGTATTTCAATTGGACAGGCACCAAAAATACACTTTGAATGATTAACAAGATGGTTTTAAGATTTTGGTGGTTCATTTTGATTTTTTGAGTTTTTTGAAATTTTTAATATGGTATAGAGGTTTATCGTCTGGCCCACCAATCGGATTCAGATTCAGGAAAAAAATGGTTTAGAACCGTGAAAAACACGACGACAGTCCATTTAGAGAGGGCCTTTAACATGAAAAAAATCGTTATAGGGCTCCTCTAAGGGCGTTTTTGGGCGAGGGTAGCCTACGGGGTACCCCGCTGCTCTATTCGCTTGGGTTTGACTCTACTTTTTAAATGCAGTGTTGCAGAACATATTCGTGCCCATTTATGTATCTCTTAAAATCTACATGTATGATTAGTTTATGAAATGTTGCTGCAATACGTCATAGGATATATACTCAATACGATAGGCCCAGCGAAAACATGAAGTACATTTAGAAAAAAGAGATTAATGTTAAAAAGAGTACTGCAGAAATACAAAGCGATCAAACTTCCACACATGCTTGACGTTCGTGAGCGGATTTGAAATAAAAAACACGACGGGGTAACACTAAATAAAAACATGAATATAGAGGGCGTAAAAGGCAAACAGGGGAGGCGGCAATTAAATCCCAAATCTAGACCGCCATTAGCTTAACACGTAACAAAGGAAAATTGAGACAATTATGAAATTAGTATTGTTAAGGAATATTTTTATTGTATTGTATTACAGTGATTTGTGGTTAGAAGCGTCTTGAACGCGGTATGAGTGCATTGATTAACGAATGCTTAAAGGGGGATGGACCGATATAAGGATATGAAGTTTCAACTTGATAGATCGGCCTCACCCCAAATTCGCACAATATTGCAATCCATTTGGCTGGAGAGCCTAAAAACGTGAGTTGGTAAGCCCCATAGAGTACTATGTACCAATTAATATTGGTCGACCCAAAATGGCACATTTTCGCTCATAACTTCCAAACCTAATATCTTTTAACCCTAAAATTTCACAGGTAAATGAGAAAATAGTAGCTTTCTTTGATACCAAAATGTTGACTTACTTCCGGGTTCTGGGAACGTGGCTATAGCGAGCGGGCAATGGACCTTTTAAACCACGTTTGGCACTCCATGCCAACAAGTCCGGGGGCGATTTTATCTGTGGCGATATCAATAATAAATAAAAAATTCCTTTAAAAAGGAAAGGGGCGAGTCAAGGGAAAATATCCATGTAATTGGTGTGTGAAGGTATTAGTAAGACATTGCTTTATTTGTAATCTTGAACCAACGGGTCAGATAATTTTATAAAAAAATTCCTCTATTTTTAGGTAAACCAAGTGTACTATGCTGGTGGAGCAAGAATTGCCCATTGAAAGTACCGGAGGAGATTTTACGAATGAATTTCTATTAAATTTCATGCGATTCCGTTGACAGACCACCTGACCGAGAACATTTCGAAGGTTTATGGACCAAAATTGTGCAAAAGAAAACGCAAACCTTTTTTAAACTTGCCTGCTATCGTAATTGTTCCCTATTAGAAAACCATGCTTTGACTTTATGTCGTGCACGACAGAAACTACAAAATCATCATCTTATACATAAAGACGGCGTATCGGCTGATTCACTTCACGTGCTATCTACTACTGGTAAGCATTTCAAAATGCAAAATTAAAAAAAACGGGGTTCGAGAAAAATTGTGGCGCTTCTTTTCTGGAAATCTCCTCATGTCTCTTTAGAATTGTTTTCATTGTGATGTTATGAATAAAAACGTTTCCAAAATCTTTCACTATCCAAAGGTTGGATTGAGTTAATTGCTTTTATGTAAGGGAGGCTTGGAGGAACCATGAATGGTCGGATTTTTGATTGGCACAGCCACCTTTAATGAGGTTCTATTTTTTTTTTTTTTTGCTGCATGCGTAGTACTGGTGCTTGATCATGGCACTGAAAATACGAAATCAGTCTATATTTATTTAGGACATTGTTGAAAAGTTCATTTACGTATTCAATTATTACGTGAGGACAATAGTTGATGGTTGCAAAAAAGCAGGCAAGTTATAGATTAAACTATTATGTCACCCAGTTCTTTCTGTTTACTTGGGTTCTTGACAAATTTAAAGCAACCTTGTACTGCGTGTGGGCTTTGACCTCGACTTGTTCTTTGCTCAGGTTAGCGGTCATTTTGGCATTTATACATTTTTATGCGAATTGACCTCCTGCAGATGACTTTTGATTTTTTTTGGGGCACCTGAAACCCTGATAATAAACGCAGGGCGTTGTTTCTACCTGGATTCCAAAAAATCAGCTCCATAGTCAAAGTGCGTCAAAACGCATAGGCGAAAGACAGATCTCATTTTTGTAGCACTAGTGCATTTCCCCAGTGCGTGACCTTTAAATAGTGCATGTGATTTTCCTTTGACTTCATTTTTAGTAGTATAGATAGATTGCAATTGCCCACTTCTTATAAAATGTGATACATGTATTTACGATTCAAAACGGTAGAATGACGGGTAGAGTCATGAAGTAACGAATGTGCTAAGTTTGAAAATCAGTCAAAAAATAAAAAAAATAAAAAAAATGAAAGTTTTGAAAACCATATTTGAACAATTCCGTTTTGGGTGATAAGAAGTAAAATTTAAAGGGGTGAACAATGTTGCTGAACGTGGGGCTTTCATTTTGGAATGATTTATAAATATTTAAAACAAAATGTTATGCTCATGTGGTAACGTGTGCCGAATACGTAAAATACGTTAGTCCGTCGGATGCGAAAATTCCGGAATTGCTTCTTTCCGTTGTGCTGTAAACATGGTGAGTCTGCAGTGGTCAATCTTGTGGTGGGTAAGTATAGCTGTTGATTGTGTTCCCGAATAAGGTGTAGTATGTTTTATAGTATGTTGATTGGTCACAGTTTTCCCCTTAAAAAATCGTAAAGGTAAGAGGGATATGAAGCCCCTAGTTCACACTCTGGTGTTAAATAATATACGTCATGTATGCTCGGCTAAGTATGTGCAAAACGCTACATAAGTCAACTTGCAAAAAATCCCACAAAAATTTCATCGGTATTTATCCCTCCCATAACATTTACTGGATATTTCCACTTGACTCGCCCCTTTCCTTTTTAAGGAATTTTTATGACGTTATTGAATTATGCATAAGATAGAGAGTTTCGGTTGGCCCTTTTACTACTTTTAAACCCACTAATTTTTAAACTACTTTTTAAAGGGTTAAATACAGCTAATACTTCACATTCAACGGAACTGAAACATCTACTGTGGTCTCAACATCAGAACATGGCAACATGATTCTAACGTGTTTGACGTGTGCGTTAGTTTTTCATCACCTAAGGGCAATTTTTAAAAGTAGTTCGTCTGTGCTTAAGTAGTGCGTTTAGCTAGGCCAAGGACAAAGTGTGATTCAGGAATCGCAATTTTGACCTATCGCGTACATTCGTAATAGTCGAAAGGTTTAAGTATTAGAGAATTGTGGATGGATCTAAAAACTTGAAAATTCAAGGTGAACTGAGGTCAGCAATTTTTATTAGTCATTGCATGTGATCATGATCACACTCAGGACTTCCAAGGATATGAACAAGCTAGAACTTATGTAGTTGACAAGGTAGCGTGGCTCACTAATGATGCAAACAGACGCGCGATTATAAAACCGGAGGTCGATTGGCCGAGTTTATTGGTTCTAAATTGATAGATGATGTATTTAGACAATTTTTTTTAGAGGGAAGAAACACTTACAGTTTGTAGAGATATATAGAAGGTCTATTTATAATGGTTTTTACTCAAGAGGTATATCCTGTTAATAATATGGCCCATAGATATTGTAAGAAATTGTGGTAGACCTCAGGAGGTTAATAAACCGCTATTTCTGCTTGAAATGACAAAAACGATCTGGATAAAAAACAAAAGAAAGAAAAAAAAACTGAAAAATAAATATCAAAAAACATGTGAGAATCTCTGACATGATTTTGGCTCTTAATGTACAGATCTGGACACAAGATTTGACATTTTAATTTTAACTGTGAGATACCTTTTCGCGACTTCTAAATCTGGTTTAGCGCAAAATGGTAAGAGGCTAAGAGCACTGTGCTGGCGTCCTCTTCGCCCTACTCTAATTCGATAATGACTGTGATGGATATGTACATTTGTAACTCTCTGTACACGGGACCGAAGGCTTAACGTCCATTCCGAAGGACTGGATGCTTTCATGATTCATTTGCCCAATTCCAAGTGAACCATGGAGGAGAGCGGTATTCTGTATTTCATTAATAGGTCATATACAGATTAAATCCAGAAATTGAGCAGCCCTAATAAGAGCCCAGCAAGTGACCTCACCGGGATTCGAACCCGGGATTTTTTGGTTTGTGTGATTGATTAACTTATGACATTTTCTGATACTTTGAAGAAAATTATATGAAAAACGGCGACATTTCGCCATTTTGTTAATCGCATTTATTCCTTTTCGTTTGAAGTCTCAGACAAATATCCAGGGGTTTTAGTTTTTTTTCTATTTAAAAAGAAATAAACTGGATCTTGGAATTATGCCTGAAATCTGAATCAGTACCTCAAGCCACCTTCAATACTGATACTTACAGATTTCTTAGCATGTAAATATCAGTATACCTCAAGCCACCTGTAACACTGCCATACTTATAGATTTCTTGGGATGTAAGTATCAGTACCTTAAGCCACCTTTACTACTGATACTTACAGATTGGCATGTAAGTATCAGTACCTCAATCTACCTTCAATACTGATACTTACAGATTGGCATGTAAGTATCAGTATCTCAATCTACTTTCAATACTGATATTTACAGATTTCTTGGCATTTAAGTATCAGTATCTCAATCTACCTTCAATACTGATACTTACCGATTTCTTGGCATGCAATATCAGTATCTCAATCTACCTTCAATACTGATATTTCTTGGCATGCAATATCAGTATCTTAATCTACCTTCAATACTGATACTTACAGATTTCTTGGCATTTAAGTATCAGTATCTCAAGCCACCTTTAATACTGATACTTACAGGTTTCTTGGCATGTAAGTATCAGTATCTCAATCTACCTTCAATACTGATACTTACCGATTTCTTGGCATGCAATATCAGTATCTCAATCCACCTTTAATACTGATACTTACAGATTTCTTGGCATTTAAGTATCAGTATCTCAATCTACCTTCAATACTGATACTTACATATTTCTTGGCATTTCAGTATCAGTATCTCAATCTACCTTCAATACTGATACTTACCGATTTCTTGGCATGCAATGTCAGTATCTCAATCCACCTTTAATACTGATACTTACATATTTCTTGGCATTTAAGTATCAGTATCTCAATCTACCTTTAATACTGATACTTACAGATTTCTTGGCATTTAAGTATCAGTATCTCAATCTACCTTCAATACTGATACTTACATATTTCTTGGCATTTCAGTATCAGTACCTGAAGCCACCTTTAACACTGATACTTGCAGATTCTTGGCTGATGCATTGTAAGATCAGTTACCTCAAACCACCTTCCATACTGATTCAGTATCTCCACATTTCACATTTTACTACGGATACAGATTCTTGGCATTTAACTGATGTAAGTATCATACTCAAGCCACCTTTCATACTGATCGATTTCTTAGCAGGTCAGTACATCCCTCAAACCACCTTAATATGATACTACAGATTTTCTGGATGAAGTAATCAGTACCTCAACCACCTTTCATACTGATCGTAATCTCCCATCTACCCTTAATACTATACAGATTTCTTGGCCTGTAACGGATGTAGTATCAATACATCAAGCCACCTTTCATACTGATACAGATTTCTTAGGATGTAAGTATCAGTACCTCAACCCACCTTTAATACTGATACTTACAGATTTCTTGACATGTAAGTATCAGTGAAGCATTGTATGTTTATCAATCACAAATGACACAAAATTGTAACAATACAAAAATGATTATATTTCTTATCTATTTACAAACACACAACAGTGAACTTCCCATAAATTACTAGGTTTTAAACTATTCAAGAAATATAAACTTAAATCTGGCGACACCATAGCGTTTTTCGTTATTTTTCGCCGACTCGGAGAAATTAGTGTACATCTTGGTAACTATTGCTCCATTATACAGGTACACCGTGCGTTAAAAGTAAACACTAGTTTTCCTTTCTAGAGTCCTCGTACTTTAATTTAATAGCCCCAAAAGCCCCAAATATGTTCAGCCCCTCCCCCTCCCCTCAAATATACTCTTATGCCAAGTCTTTGGTCAGTGGCTCTTGAAATGGTTCTTCAGGCGAAAACCCATTTTAAGAGCCACTGACCCAACGAAAGAATAAGTTAAAGGTGCTTGTTCCGATTTATGTGTATTGTGTTCTCTACTTGATATGAGAGCCTGGCACTTGCACATACACCCCGTCAAGTACCGTGGGAAACAAACTTGCGGTTTTGATGCCGCAATAATGCATGTTGCAAAGCCCTATTCAATACTGTGCTAATATTGATGGTTAACCACTAAAACGGCGCTTTTTGTTTATATCTTGGGAATGAAATGGATTTTAGGGCTCAAATTTCAGGACGACAATGAGAAAAATACGACCTTTCATGAGATATCAAAATCAATACTACTTCCGGGTTAATCAGGGGGTCCCAAAGACGATCGGAACACGCACCTTTAAGAGTTATCCTAATACAAGATAGCACACAGATGTATCACATGGCAGCCTTTGCACTTACTAACCTCTTGCACTCACGATTTATTTAAATAAGCACTTTTCTAGCAATTGTGTTAATGCACGTGATCCTCTTGATATATCTTCCCTGTCTGATAGTCTTCTGATTTTCCTAGTACCGAGGCTCTAGAAAGCCAAAAGGTTGTGCTTCAAGCTATCGCCCAGTGTTTTTGATTTAATATAATATTTAGTATCTTTGAAAAAAATTGGTGGCTCGCCGAATTTCAACTATTAAAGGGAGGTCTCGATAAAAGTGTAACACTCGGAAATTGCTTGTTTTAGGCATGAAATCGGGTCGTAATTCTATACAAATTGTGTTAAATTCAAGATAAAGGACTTATCTTACCAGTACAACTACCCAGTCACGATAGCTTTTGTCAATCTGGAGGATACGCAATTGTGCAGGTTAAGCGAATCCACTAGGCTGCCACTTTTCAATATAGCGATAGAACACGTTTCTGAATAAACATTTTTCAAACAATAGCATTGTTGTAAAATAACAAGCATCCGTAAAGGACATTTCCTTGATAACATCTTAATAACTAATTTAAAAGAATCATCTACTAATTATTTCAAAGTCATAAATAAAAAATATTGCCAACAATTTCCAAGACTTTGGCGTGATAATTGAAGTATCCAATTGCCACATTACTTGCACTCACAAAAAGAGAAGGTAATTGCCAACAAAATTCACAGAACTATATGCATCGCATGAGTCAATATCTGCAAAAAATGGTCACGTGACCCAATAATGTATAGTCATCGAGTTTCAAATATTTGTTTCGATTTTGCACAAAATTAAGTAAATTGACTATAATTCTTCTTTTTGCTTCTTGCAAAATAAAGTCCATAATCTGGGATGGGATGAGAAATAAAAGTTTTATCATCTGCTCAATCTCCTCTTCCTTCAACATGACCACCCTCCTCGCTGAATGCAGGTGCGGCTCGTGAACGCATTGCCTCGACAGACCTCCCTGGCACTATGCTGTGGCTGAGTGCTGACCTCGTTTGTGATCTTCTTTGCAGCTTGGGATACTCGCGGTTGGTGTTCTGTAGACTTTGCTCTTCAAATATCCCCATAAATAAAAGTCTAACGGGTCAGTCTGGAGATCTCGGGGGAAACTCAACGTCGTGGACCGATCCCAACCACTCGGTGCGGAAAAAGTTCATGGAGCCTGTCGTGTACAGCTCTTGCACGATGACAAGGTGCACCGGCTGGACCACCATACTCTCCTAATGGAGCCATTAGCGTTCAGCTGATACCGCAGTTACGTAGAAGACGATTGTGGCACCGCTAAGTCTATAACCATATCAAGGTACCTTTGTCCGTTCATGTTTTCTCTGAGGAAATGCGGCCAACATTGTCCCGTTGCCATCAGCCATATCCAAACAAGGAGTTTCGCTCTGCTTCTTGGTTGTAATAGTCCAGTATCGGGGTTGCCTTCTGGGGCGTAAAAAGTCGCCACATTTCGAGAGTCACTTGGCATTCATCGGAATAAAGTGGGCTTCGGTCCCCATCAGAATCTGACAAGACCGTGATTGCTGGTTAAACTAGCCGGTGGGGACAGTATTGAGGGCATGAGTTTGGTCATCTCCTTCCTCTTAAGGAATGCCTGTGTTCCATGACGTACAGATGCCACTGCAAATCTAAGCTGGTGTGATTCCTATTTGAATGATGATCTTGTTGGGATTCGGCTAGAGGGGTTGTGTCTGGCGAGGGTAGGTGGGATCTGCTTGGAGGAGCACGCAGTACTCTTCGATATTCAGCTGTGTTCCTGCAGTTTTTGGTCTTCCCGAATTACCAGAGTTCAATTGTAAACTGTGGAATAGTTAACATCTTCTGGTGTTCCTGTCCCGTTGAAGCAAACAGGTATTTCCTACCCGAAACTGCACTGCGAAAAAAAAGTCTGATGACTTCGGCAGCGTTTCCGCGTTTCATGAGACTGCAACACTGAACACTCTCTCATCGGAGAGTAAAATGAAATCGTTGCCCAATTTCCTGCTGCCATGTTTCTTTTTCCAGGCACCAACATCCATTCTGAACAAGATTGCTAAAAGATCATTATGGATGCACTTTCTGAATGATAGGATAGTTACATAATTGTATCATAGAAACAATGCACTAAAACCAGGCTTATTGATGGGTGCAAATCAATTAATTACATAAACAGTTTTCAACATTTTACCATTGTTTTCATTGCTATTGTTGAAAATGTTATTCAGAAAAGCTGTTTCTATCGCTTTTATTGAAAAGTGGCACAGAGAGGATTTCGCTTACACTGCAACATTGCTTATCTCCAGATGACAAAAGCGAATCGTGATGGGGTAAATTGTACTGGAAAGATAGGTACTTCTTGAATTTGGAACATCAAATTGTATCAAATTACGACCCGGATCATGCTAAAAAAAGCAATTTCCGAGGGTACACTTTATTGAGGACAGCCCTGTATTAAGAGACCAGAATACTGTTCTTAGTGATAAATCAGTTTGTGTTAGAAAAGGCAAAAATTGCAACAGACGGTTTGCTATCCAATTGTTTTCACAAGCTTGCGGAAACTCGGAAATTATCGTGCTTCTTGATTTCACTTCTGCCTTTAAGGTTGACCACCATCTTTGCTCCAAAAAACTCCATGCCTGTAGTATTAGATAGCTCATTTCTCACTGGGACGTAAAACATTGTCTTGTAGACCAATGGTATTGTATTTCCAACAGTACTCAATGAATCAAAATAGACTTGATTCTCTATGTAAATTTTGAGAAAAAAGATCCATAGCAGGAAAATACCGGATTTCAATATGGAATTCCCCTGTGCTATTATAATACAATGTAAGAAAAAGCTGATATTAATATCGGAGATTTCACAGGATTTTCCCCAGTATGGTGCAAGAATGCAAGTAAATATTTCATTCAACATGTGAGTATTTCCGGATATAATCACTGTGTGGTCCAATGGACAAATGTTAGGTATGTTATGCATGATACTACTGAATAGCCTAATTGTTGATGTGGGTGGCCTAGCTTCTATATAAAAGAATTCATTATATGTGAGGAGAAGTTTGCGGGTTTTGATATGACAGAGTGTTAGAAGCTGTGAAGATTATCGGTTTTATTATACACTTCATGAATATTAATAACATAATCATGCTATTCCATTGGTATAATTCCAATACGCGATCTATTTCCATAGGGACATAATTTGAACTGTTTCCCTACAAACCTCGTCCCAGAGTCACAGTGAGGTGTAATAAAACCCAAATACTACATGGGTTTTATCCGGGGAAATAGGGCACACTATTTTTCCCTTGGTCTGGCTACGACATATCCACACCTTCACCCTTTGGGTTCGGGGGGATAGGACGTAGCAGTAACATCGGGAAATTAGTGTGCCCTATTCGTCTAAACCATGGTAGTATTTGTATATTATTATTTAATACATGAGCATAAAAGTTATATATGTTGTCTTGGAAGCCAAAACGTGTGGGAATCAAAGGGTGATTCCTAGAAGTGAACACATTGCGGGACGATGGTTTCTTGGTGGTAGTTTTTACATATCCCGGCTGCCTGCAGATATTGACTGCAGAATATTGTTTTTCTCCGACAAGGACCGTATAGGTCCAAGACCTAGGATTAAAATGCGGAACAAAACTTATCTTCAGGACTGCTTAAAGGAAATTTAGTACTGAAAAATGCCCTCGGATTTATTATCGTGCTTATATGGCAGACTCTATTTTTGGACATTTCTTGACCGTGAGGAACACATTATCGTTGAACTGCAAACGCCTCTTGTAATTCTGGGCATATAAGCCGCCACTATTGGAGGCCATAAGCATAGTCTGATTCATAAGGAGGTTCGTGATGAATTGTATACCATTGTTAATGTTTGGACATTCCAAATTCTTATTCCAACATTAAAATTCGGAAACAAAAATAAAAATTCGGTTATTGTATATCAAAATCAGATATGCATGCTTAAGGCTTATTTGTTGGAGTGCCGGGTAAAGGGTATTTTCTGACCTCGGTAGCCCACGAATACCATAACAACGAACAGCAAGGGTTATTTAATGTTCTTTAAAAGTGAATTCTCAGTGGACATGGTCATTTCTGGGGTTCCAAAGGGTTCCGTGATTGGTCCTACTCTTTTCCTTATTTTTGCAGTGTCAGTGGTATTAGTATCAGATCTACGTATGTTTTTTGGATTTGTGTGCTACACTTTTCCAGGTTTGCTGGTGATCAAACTTTAGTGAGACCAAAAGACATTCGGGTGACGAGTATAATATGCAAAAATGATCTTGAAAAAATTTTCTCTGATCAATAGAGAATCAACTTCTCTCAATACACCAACTGGATGCCTCTCTTGTGCAAAGGCAGCGTTCCTTTGGGTGGTGAACATCTGATGATTTTAAATGCTTGATAGTATTTTTTCTTCCATCTGTAAGTTTCTTCCCGTAATTGTCATTCTACATTTCGAGTCTTGTAGGATCCTACAGATTAATTAAGACGTGAATTTTTCTGCTATTTTAAAAGCCCTACAAAGCTGTTTTGATATCTGGTTGTACTTTGCAGTGTTTTGGAGTTGTTACATGAATGCATTGGCAGATTTCAGAAATTTCACAGGAAATTTCACCCATCACCCTTATCTGCAGGAAAAGGTGCAGTGTTGAGGTGTTGAATATTGTGATTGGTTGATTGCAATTGGATTGTTGGAAGTTGCTTACTTTTTGAAATCTAAGCATTTTCATGTTTTTGGCTTACCGAAGGATCGGGCACCGGAGTCCACCCTCTTTCATAGACTTGTTTACAACAGTGATATTTCTGTTTATTTTGTACTTAGATACATGACCATTCGTTCAATCGTTCCAGACTTGGAGAAGTATAGGTAAGTAGGTAGCAGCTTCTTAGGGCCTATCACGTGTACTTTTTTGGCCTTGTGGGAACTGTCTTTATTATTTGTTTGTATATTATTTGTGACCTGACTCGTTCTAGTTTTATCAAATAAAGTAAATTTTAAATTGAAGAACTTCGAAATCAGAATCAAAGTGACTCTTGCCAAGGGGGCACGCGCGCCAAACAGGGCGTTAGAGCCCTTATACCTTTCCGGGTAAAACGTTTCATATAGAAGTGCCAAGTATGCCGTGCCGAATGTGGTATTAAATTGATTCCGTCATGCGCTGTATTAAGATGTGTACGAAGCGCTGGAAGGAATTCACTGGCAATACCTCATTGCAGACTTAGGACTTCCTATATGGAAACGTCTACCCAATTCGTATGGCTTATATAATCACCTCTCAGTAGTATAATTGCGCTGAGCATTATTTGGATCGTCGCCAGTGACTCCGAAACCGCGCTGCCTGCCTCATAATTAAGCTATTATGGTCTGAGGCCTTTTCTTTTTCTTTATCCGTTGTGGTTCTTCAACTGTCCATTATCATTGGACCCCCCCCCCCCAAGTAGGTGGTCTCGGACACTTTCGGTAAAAAAGGGACAATTGAAAAAGGAAACTTCTAGAAACACCTCAGGTAGTACAAAGAAGGAACTAACCATAAAAAGTAGAACTGTTGACTCAATATAAAAGCGTTTGTAAAATACGGATTACATTACTGAGTAGGTTATCTGTGATTACGATTCAGCCAAAGTAGCCTTTCCAAGTTATGCAGACAATTGAAACACTTTGCTTTTTATTTAAAAAAATAAATAAACAAGGAAAATAATTGATGTGACTACATACCAAAAGCTTATTGTGATCATGGTTACTATAATTTTAGATAATCTGTCGATTACCGATTCATCCTAGGGAGCGGTCCATTATTTAGGCCGGGGGGGCGGTGAGGATTTCAACTTTTTTTCAGGAAAAAACTTCGCGTTCCCCCTCGCTTACGTTCAAAATTTCATCACACTCCCCCCTTGATCATGCTGATTTCCCCATTTTAAAATTTCATGTTCCCCTCTCCTCTCGTTGATGAACAATTTCACGTTTCCATCCCTCTCTCTTGCCAATTTTTTTTTTTTTTTTAAAAATGTTTCCTCCATTCCCCTTGGGTAAATAATGACCCTCCCTAAGTTGATTTTTAATCAGAGGATAATTACCATCTCTCGTTCCAGTAAATTCTTCGACTCTAAAGGGACCAATGCAATATTTTGCTCTTGAATTTGTCTTTAAAATCGTAACAATTGATCAATTAACTAATATGTGAAATTATGGATCAATCAATCAAGGATTTAAAAAAGCGGGGATTAGCTTTTAAAAGACCAGGGAATATTCCCTGCCTTTGTGGTATTAATAAACGCAAACGATTGCCAGTAATTAGCCTGCAAATAGCTATATAGTTGCGCGCGCCCCATTTGGGAACGCCTCGGACAGGTTATCTTGTAAAACTTTGCGGCACTTATTCTGCGTTGACCACGGAAACTCTTTATCAAAGCTGAAAACATTATGGTGTCAGAAATACGTGGTTATGGCTATTTCAACTATTTTCAAAACAGAGTACCTACTTAAAGATTCATTACTGTGCGTCCTTTAAAAAATCATTAAACACGATTACCCCTGGTCATAGGATTACCTCTCAAGATGGGATCCATTTCTAACATAATTACAATCAGATCAGGCTTTTCCCGTCAACAAGATTATCTCTCCAGAACAGTAAACCGATGCAAAGAAACTTTTAATTGGTAATAATCTAAAAAATGTTTTTAAAGGTTCAACGAGAGATTTCACCTATTAGGTGTCCCCCTAAAAAAATCGAAAGTGCTGATTTTTGCACTGGTGTCCACAAACGTTTCCATCAAAAATATCCCCTGTGAAAGGATTAATCTGAGTAAATGTTGTCAAAAATTGTGAAATTGCGTATAGGAGCAAATATGAAATTCAGCCTAGGATTTATATTAAATATAAACAAATCCAAATCACCCTTTTTTCTCTCTCTTTAGACATTTGCTGTAGCCAAATACAAGGCAAAAAAAATTTATTGAGTAAAACATAGTAGTACCACCCCTAACCTTAAATAATTCACATGATACTTTGCTTTCGTCTTTTTGGACCCATTGGAAATAATTTGTGAGGCACGTGTTGCTTAACGGATAAGGCGCAGGACTCATGATCATAAAAAACTTGACTGAGTTCGAAGCCCCGCTATATTCACGCAGATACTTTATCTCAAATGCCTCGTCTACCCAAGCAAAATCTGGGGAGCTGTTATGTGGAACTTACAATCTAAGTGCTGATCAGGATTGTTCGCTTGTCCTGCCGGCCTAGGTGAAGCGATGTGATTGTGCCGATTCCTGAAGGCAAGCGTAAAATAATAAGCTATAAAAATCTCATTATTATTATAAGCATCTGTCAGTGGCTTGTGACAGCTTAATGGGCTATCCTGGCCTGATTTGGTCAACTTTGGTGTCGATGTGTTTTCAACATCCAAAGAATGGCTCTGTAAGTAACTTTTATATGTGCCAGTTTATCAATATTTCTGGATTGTATATGAAATACTGCATTCTTTTATTTGCATGTACTGTCATGCTGGTTAGTGCCAATAAAAAAAACAAACAAAACAAACATCCTGAAATTCTTAATGATAGCCTAATTTCGTTATTAATCAAACAATTCACTTGTGTGATTTTAAAGACATCTATAGGGGGCTATTCCTTGTAAAATTAAAATTGAAAAAGAAGACTCGTCATTTTTTCTGATGAGGCTGAATGTGAAAGTCGGTGGTAATATTCATTTTGGTGAAAACAGCCATTGGGTTTAGCGTTATTTAATAAAAATAAAAAAAACGCCCTCCTTACGCACTTTTAGAGGGCTCCATCATAAAATACTTCCATATTCACACGCACAAGTGCCATTGCACATTTTTCCACACCTGATCACCCGCCTTGTCACCATGTATTTTATGTTTTTGTAATTGTTACTCTGTCGATGGGAGTTTTAATTAAATTCAAATTCAAATTGGAAATTACTACTATGTTGCAGCGAGGTTCCAGGGTGGCAAGCCCCTTATTTTATTTTTTTAATTTGTTACTCGGTCGATGGAGTTAATAAATTCAAATTCAAATTCAAATTCAAATTGACATTACAATATTTTGCAGCGAGGTTAATCACTAACCGACGGATTTTAAAGTCACAGAATTTATCCAAAAAGACACAGAGGACTGCCATTTGGAAATTCCCATTGCCCAAAGCGAGCAGGCCGTGTCCTAACCCGTACCTATAACTTACCGATGTAGTCTACTACACCGTTTTATAGCGCTTAACAATGTTTAGACTCGTGGCTGAGACGGTGTGGGTAAATGGTGGTTTGGTGAACCTTTCATTTGATTGGTTTAAGGACTACTAATGTCACATAATTTGGTTATTGTGCAGGAGGTAGCAATTAGAATGTAGGGTAGTGAGTAGGGTTTGTGATTTACAATGATTATGGTTGCTTTTCCAGCTAGAACTCACGTTCTGACGCAAACTGGCACCAGTTTACTCACTTGTATATGTTAATTCGATTGATATATTTGATTATTTACGAAAAGGAGTTTAACAGTACTTGTTCATCATGAGCAGTAGGCTCTTGTCATATTATGATTCCATGACCAGTCATGTGCATGCCATAGAATTGGGTGGCCATTTTTGTTTTTCCTTTTTTCCCTGAAATGATAAAGCCTGCAATATTACTCTCAAATATCCCTGTTCCATAATATCAGGCGAACACATGCCAGTTAATTTTGGCAAGATTGAACTTAATACTTTTGTGGTTTAAATCTTCATGAGAAATTAAAAATTTCTGTACGTAACCCTTAGTCTGAGAGTCACTGTGTTGGGACTACCAATCCAATGATCCATGAACATCATGTCCTATGGAAAATATTTGTTTGTAAAAGTTACGTAATCAACCGTACTCAAAATGTAATGTGGAATGACGATGCGATTAGGTAGGCCAGATCATGGTAAATTTCCCTGAGCATATAAACCTTTTTGTCTTTCATTTAAGTGCACTTGTCAATTTCAATCCCGGCCCTGGGTCCCGGGACTAGCGTGGACTTAGCCGGGACATCGCCGGCATGTACCAGAAGTATTGCCCCCGCAAGCCGGGATGTAAGCCCGGGAACTTTGCCGGGAATGGACGTTAGCTTGTCCCCGCCTTGCCGGGGTGGACATCTTTGATGATAGCTGGACTTAGCCGGGAGGTACAAAAATTTTCCCGGCTCTGCTGGGACATAACTGGACTTTAACGGCATGTATATATAGTATCGTAATAGTATATTTTATTCACACCCAAATCTTGGCTTAGGATTAGGCCAAATTACACGTGGTTTACAATCACTTAAGTAAAACACAGTATTATAGCACAATACAAATTAAAATTAAATTTTAGGTTGTTTTTTTGTTTTAATATAAAAACAAAAATAAATACACACTGTCAAAAGCTGAATTGATGCAATTACATCAATATTAAAAAAGATAAAAATGCAAAATGGCATCTGGGCACTTAATTGTTCAGTAATCAATACAATATGGATGGCGACTATTTTTATAAAACACGACTCAGTCCTTTCTAGAGCTGTGATATTTGATTAGCATTGCGAAGGACCCTGCCATGACTCTGCAACCTGGTAGGAGGAGGAGATCGTTGTACGATTGGAAAGAGGAGAGGCCCCTTCGCAAAGTTCGACAATGATCTTTCCCCTATCAAGCTAGAGAGTTCCATTGGCAAGATCAAGAGCATTTGTGTACCCATCATATAGTTTTCCCAGAATATTTTTTGGCAAGCCGTTTTCTTGCAGCTGCTTCAAAGTATGATCTTGAATTGAGGTTGAGTGAGAATGCCAAACTACATCTTGCATATCCAATAATGGCTAACATACCCTTGGTAAACGAAACCTAATTCTTCAATATTAAACAAATCGTTTTAAAGTCCCTAAGCATATACAACGCGACGCTTGGTTTTAGAAACAATATCAGCAATATTTCTATCCTCATTGAGGTTGTCCTGCATCCAAATACCTAAGATTTTTTGCTTCAGAAACAAACTTCAGAGAAACACCATTAATTTTTTATATCACCGGAGGGTAATCACCTGGAACATTCAATTTTTAAACAAACCTGTAGGCTTGACATTTGGAGGGATTTAGTTTCAGATTATTATTGACCGACCATTCACTAAACTCATCTAAAACCTCTTGAAGTTGGCTAGAATTGATAATACAATTTTCGGCTATTGTTAAATCATCAAACGTAT